>JAVVLW010004195.1:0-10000 GCA_034401795.1 Chaetoderma sp. LZ-2023a | reverse complement strand
ACGAGAACAGCCGGAAATAACCGATGCTCTTCTACTCATGCAGCCTTCTTGCTTACTGAATGCTTAGCTGAGGCAAAAGATAGTGCGTTGCCACTGCTTATTACATTCATGGATGCTTCAAAAGCGTTTGATATAGTCTGTCACAAAAGCATGCTGAATGCAGCCTCTTCTCAAGGACTAAATGGCAGAATATGGGAGCTATTTAACAGCATGTATACCGGCATCACATCAGTAATCAAGTGGCAGGGGAATGTATCTAGAGCCTTCAATGAAGAACTCGGCATCAGACAGGGCGCATACACATCTCCTGATCTCTTCAAACAACGTAGCAACTCATTACTGAATACACTGACAGCTCATCCAGGTGCATTTCGCATTGGTTCTATTCCTACTGGCGCCATCATGTGTGCAGACGACCTGGCCATTATCTCCAGGAGTGCCTTTCAAATGCAGCAACTATTGAATATTGCAGAGCTCGATGCATCAAACGAGCGATACCTGTTTAGCACAGCAAAGACCAAAGCTATGGTCCCAAAAACAGCACCTGGTAAATCTTCAGATGCATTTCTTCGTCTTAATGGCGCTGAATTGGAACTTTCCCTAGAGGAAACACATTTGGGAATTCATAGATCAAATAATGTAAAAAAACAAGTCGACAATCGTTGCACATATTGACTCAGCACGCCGAGCAGCATACTCGCTGATGGGCGCCGGAATGCACGGTCTTAATGGTATCAACCCAATAACATCCATCAAGCTATGGGAGCTCTATATCACACCAATCCTTTTATATGGCTTAGAAGCAGTTGTGCTCTCAAACAACGAAGTCCAAATGCTGGAGGACTACTACAGTGGGACTTTGAAAAGACTGCAGCATCTACCTGCCTCAACCGTTAATGCTGCTGTTTACCTGCTCCTTGGTGTTATCCCAATTGAAGGTCAAATCCATAAGAGAATACTGACACTGTTTCTCAATATGCTGCGACGACCTGACTCAATTGAAGCATTAGTTATTAGACGACAGTTGGCAGTCAAAAGCTACAACTCCCATAGTTGGGTGATTGTAGTTAGAAAGCTCCTGATTCAATACAAGCTTCCATCAGCGTTCAACCTTGTAAAATCCCAACCTACAAAATGTTCCTGGAAGAGGCTGTTGCATGCTAATGTGAATAACTACTGGCTAGAAATCATACTCGAGGAAGCTGCAGCGAAAGTAACATTGGGATACATCAACTTATCGTCCTGCAAAATAGGAAATTGCCACTCGGTCTGGAATATGGCAAACACTGATACCCTTACGGTCATCAAAGCAACAGTCAAAGCAAAGTTGCTCACTCAGCGCTACAACTTGTATGCCGGCTCTACTCGAAACCGTGCCTCTAACACTGATTGTCCACTCTGCGAATCTGAACCAGAGACCACTGAACATTTCCTTCTTAATTGTTCATGTTTGGAAGAAACCCGCAAACCACTCATCAACAAGATTGAACACATCATGTTTGCTCCAAACCTTGAAAGAATGTCAGCAGGACAACATCGTTAGACTAATTCTCGACAACTCCCATACATTCACTAAATGCAATCCGCTCGCGATCACGCTACAGGAGGCCACCCGTGACCTCTGTTTCAAGCTGCACCACAAGATATCTTGCATACTAACTGGAAAGTCTCAGGACACTATATTTCGTCTAAGAAGGCATGATAACACAACGCGACAAAATCAACATTTTACATCAGCTAGGAACTTAGTGCTGGCTGGAGGTACTCATAGAACAGAGAGGAGGGATTTACAGAACAAACAAACAAACCTCGTACTGGCAAAAATTAAGCGCGAAGCGTCCTTAGAGACAGATTCCTGGCTTGTAAGGTTAGTCATTGCTACATTGATATATTATATACAAAATTGTATACTTGAAAGCACCACATTTGTGTCAGAAAAAATTAGACTACGCCCAGATTAGCTGTTTTTCTCAGATTAACTGTGCCGCTGTTTTACTTGTCTTAATTCCGCGCTTTCATTATCAACCCTATGTCGCCATCTTGAAATGTTCAATTTGTAAACTGTCTTCTGGTAGGCTATTTTGAGTTATTTTTCTGTTTTGCATTACCATACGTGGAGTGAGTTAGACACTGCAATTAGGCTCATTGTAAGTATTTAAGATTCAAGATTTATTTTATAATTATAGACTGGGAATTCTTCCAGAGATCCGGAGGACAGCCACAGTGGCAGCACTCTTTAGCTCACCTGGCCAGAATGGCTAAGTAAGCTTATGCCATCATCCATGGGGACTCGCATCCGTCTGTCCAGCCATCTGTCCGACGTCCAAATTTTGCTTAAAAAACGCTACTCATTAACCGCTTAGCAGAATTCAAATTAATCTGGCATGAATATTCCTATGTAGGAGGTACACTAGAACTTGGTATACAGAATTTTGATTGGTAAATTTTATTGGCTGCCATCTCGAAATTTCCGAAAAATGGCGGAAAGTTGTTTAAAACGATAGGCTACTCCTCATTAACTGTTTGGGCAATTTCAACCAGACTTGGCTGGAAGGATACTAGGCTGGTAGCTTTCAGAACGTCTTGTATACAGAATATTGATTGGTAAATTTTTCCGGTAACCATCATGGATTTTCTGGAAATCACTTAGCAACCACCCCTCACTCTCTCTCATACACTTTAACCCTTTGGTGGTCAAGCTGGAAAAAGCAGGCCTCTAAATCTATCTCTGGAATGTCGATTTACAGACCAAGAGACCGTTTTTGAAAATTTACCATAGGAATGACTGGCATGATAACATCAAGTCAGTGATTCCAATGGTAAACTGTAAAAATTAATCTTGGCCTGCAAATGAACAGTTACCAAGCAAAATTTTAGATTTTCTTTAGACCAATCTGTCGTGTATGACTGCCATGAAATCTAAATTTTAATACTAGATGCTGTTTCATGAGTTTTTAATCAATCCCCCAAGTGGTTTTGGAGAAGATTGTTAAAGAAGCTTAAAAAAATCGGCCAAAATACAGATGACCACTGGTCAAATTGACTGAGCGGCTGCGTTTGAACAAACCTAGATATTCATACCCTATGGATGGTTCCTGCCAAATATAATTGAAAATGGTCCAGTGGTTCTTGAGAAGTCGTTTAAAAAAAAATGTTGATGGACGGATGGATGCCCGGCAGTCACCACAGCATAAGCTCACTTAGCCTTTTAGGCCAGGTGAACTAATAATGTGTTAAAAAATAGTCACATCCAAAGCATGTATCCCGTTATCCCTCAAACTTGTTCAAGAAAATTTCAATTTTCTCGTACTCTGCCTGCCAAAACCGGCCTCTGCAGTGGTCTTGAAGAATGTCCATTTGCAGGCCAAGTGAAGACTATTTTTTAAAATTTACCTCTGGAATTACTGGCTCGGTAACCGAGCCAGTCATTCCAGTGGTAAATTTTCAAAAATATTCTTCACTTGGCCTGCAAATGGACATTGGATAAGCAAATATTTTGATTTTTTTGGCTAAATTTTGTCATTAAAGGGTTAAACTAGTCTTTTCATGGTTCACAAAAGGATATTTTTCAATACAGCACCTACTTTCTGTCCAAACTTTGTTCAAAATTTTCAACAGATGTCCTGTATGGCTGCTATGAAATTTAAATTTTAATATAATGTGGTAAAAGGTTAACATACATCCAAAGCACATTTATCTCTATCCGTCAAATTTGTTCAAGAAATTTCAATTTTCTCCTTCGATCAATACTTACCATTATATTACTTCTGATAACAAGCTAGGAAGCTAGCTGGCTCTAGGAATGGCAAGTAAGCTTATGCCATGGGGACTCGCATCCGTCTGTCCAGCCATCTGTCCGACGTCCAAATTTTGCTTAAAAAACGCTACTCATTAACCGCTTAGCGGATTTCAAATTAATCTGGCATGAATATTCCTATGTAGGAGGTACACTAGAACTTGGTATACAGAATTTTGATTGGTAAATTTTATTGGCTGCCATCTCGAAATTTCCGAAAAATGGCGGAAAATTGTTTAAAACGATAGGCTACTCCTCATTAACTGTTTGGGCAATTTCAACCAGACTTGGCTGGAAGGATACTAGGCTGGTAGCTTTCAGAACGTCTTGTATACAGAATATTGATTGGTAAATTTTTCCGGTAACCATCATGGATTTTCTGGAAATCACTTAGCAACCACCCCTCACTCTCTCTCATACACTTTAACCCTTTGGTGGTCAAGCTGGAAAAAGCAGGCCTCTAAATCTATCTCTGGAATGTCGATTTACAGACCAAGAGACCGTTTTTGAAAATTTACCATAGGAATGACTGGCATGATAACATCAAGTCAGTGATTCCAATGGTAAACTTTAAAAATTAATCTTGGCCTGCAAATGAACAGTTACCAAGCAAAATTTTAGATTTTCTTTAGACCAATCTGTCGTGTATGACTGCCATGAAATCTAAATTTTAATACTAGATGCTGTTTCATGAGTTTTTAATCAATCCCCCAAGTGGTTTCGGAGAAGATTTTTAAAGAAGCTTAAAAAAATCGGCCAAAATACAGATGACCACTGGTCAAATTGACTGAGCGGCTGCGTTTGAACAAACCTAGATATTCATACCCTATGGATGGTTCCTGCCAAATATAATTGAAAATGGTCCAGTGGTTCTTGAGAAGTCGTTTAAAAAAAAATGTTGATGGACGGATGGATGCCCGGCAGTCACCACAGCATAAGCTCACTTAGCCTTTTAGGCCAGGTGAACTAATAATGTGTTAAAAAATAGTCACATCCAAAGCATGTATCCCGTTATCCCTCAAACTTGTTCAAGAAAATTTCAATTTTCTCGTACTCTGCCTGCCAAAACCGGCCTCTGCAGTGGTCTTGAAGAATGTCCATTTGCAGGCCAAGTGAAGACTATTTTTGAAAATTTACCTCTGGAATTACTGGCTCGGTAACCGAGCCAGTCATTCCAGTGGTAAATTTTCAAAAATATTCTTCACTTGGCCTGCAAATGGACATTGGATAAGCAAATATTTTGATTTTTTTTGGCTAAATTTTGTCATTAAAGGGTTAAACTAGTCTTTTCATGGTTCACAAAAGGATATTTTTCAATACAGCACCTACTTTCTGTCCAAACTTTGTTCAAAATTTTCAACAGATGTCCTGTATGGCTGCTATGAAATTTAAATTTTAATATAATGTGGTAAAAGGTTAACATACATCCAAAGCACATTTATCTCTATCCGTCAAATTTGTTCAAGAAATTTCAATTTTCTCCTTCGATCAATACTTACCATTATATTACTTCTGATAACAAGCTAGGAAGCTAGCTGGCTCTAGGAATGGCAAGTAAGCTTATGCCATGGGGACTCGCATCCGTCTGTCCAGCCATCTGTCCGACGTCCAAATTTTGCTTAAAAAACGCTACTCATTAACCGCTTAGCGGATTTCAAATTAATCTGGCATGAATATTCCTATGTAGGAGGTACACTAGAACTTGGTATACAGAATTTTGATTGGTAAATTTTATTGGCTGCCATCTCGAAATTTCCGAAAAATGGCGGAAAATTGTTTAAAACGATAGGCTACTCCTCATTAACTGTTTGGGCAATTTCAACCAGACTTGGCTGGAAGGATACTAGGCTGGTAGCTTTCAGAACGTCTTGTATACAGAATATTGATTGGTAAATTTTTCCGGTAACCATCATGGATTTTCTGGAAATCACTTAGCAACCACCCCTCACTCTCTCTCATACACTTTAACCCTTTGGTGGTCAAGCTGGAAAAAGCAGGCCTCTAAATCTATCTCTGGAATGTCGATTTACAGACCAAGAGACCGTTTTTGAAAATTTACCATAGGAATGACTGCCATGATAACATCAAGTCAGTGATTCCAATGGTAAACTTTAAAAATTAATCTTGGCCTGCAAATGAACAGTTACCAAGCAAAATTTTAGATTTTCTTTAGACCAATCTGTCGTGTATGACTGCCAGGAAATCTAAATTTTAATACTAGATGCTGTTTCATGAGTTTTTAATCAATCCCCCAAGTGGTTTCGGAGAAGATTTTTAAAGAAGCTTAAAAAAATCGGCCAAAATACAGATGACCACTGGTCAAATTGACTGAGCGGCTGCGTTTGAACAAACCTAGATATTCATACCCTATGGATGGTTCCTGCCAAATATAATTGAAAATGGTCCAGTGGTTCTTGAGAAGTCGTTTAAAAAAAATGTTGATGGACGGATGGATGCCCGGCAGTCACCACAGCATAAGCTCACTTAGCCTTTTAGGCCAGGTGAACTAACAATGTGTTAAAAAATAGTCACATCCAAAGCATGTATCCCGTTATCCCTCAAACTTGTTCAAGAAAATTTCAATTTTCTCGTACTCTGCCTGCCAAAACCGGCCTCTGCAGTGGTCTTGAAGAATGTCCATTTGCAGGCCAAGTGAAGACTATTTTTTAAAATTTACCTCTGGAATTAATGGCTCGGTAACCGAGCCAGTCATTCCAGTGGTAAATTTTCAAAAATATTCTTCACTTGGCCTGCAAATGGACATTGGATAAGCAAATATTTTGATTTTTTTGGATAAATTTTGTCATTAAAGGGTTAAACTAGTCTTTTCATGGTTCACAAAAGGATATTTTTCAATACAGCACCTACTTTCTGTCCAAACTTTGTTCAAAATTTTCAACAGATGTCCTGTATGGCTGCTATGAAATTTAAATTTTAATATAATGTGGTAAAAGGTTAACATACATCCAAAGCACATTTATCTCTATCCGTCAAATTTGTTCAAGAAATTTCAATTTTCTCCTTCGATCAATACTTACCATTATATTACTTCTGATAACAAGCTAGGAAGCTAGCTGGCTCTAGGAATGGCCAAGTAAGCTTATGCCATGGGGACTCGCATCCGTCTGTCCAGCCATCTGTCCGACGTCCAAATTTTGCTTAAAAAACGCTACTCATTAACCGCTTAGCGGATTTCAAATTAATCTGGCATGAATATTCCTATGTAGGAGGTACACTAGAACTTGGTATACAGAATTTTGATTGGTAAATTTTATTGGCTGCCATCTCGAAATTTCCGAAAAATGGCGGAAAATTGTTTAAAACGATAGGCTACTCCTCATTAACTGTTTGGGCAATTTCAACCAGACTTGGCTGGAAGGATACTAGGCTGGTAGCTTTCAGAACGTCTTGTATACAGAATATTGATTGGTAAATTTTTCCGGTAACCATCATGGATTTTCTGGAAATCACTTAGCAACCACCCCTCACTCTCTCTCATACACTTTAACCCTTTGGTGGTCAAGCTGGAAAAAGCAGGCCTCTAAATCTATCTCTGGAATGTCGATTTACAGACCAAGAGACCGTTTTTGAAAATTTACCATAGGAATGACTGGCATGATAACATCAAGTCAGTGATTCCAATGGTAAACTTTAAAAATTAATCTTGGCCTGCAAATGAACAGTTACCAAGCAAAATTTTAGATTTTCTTTAGACCAATCTGTCGTGTATGACTGCCATGAAATCTAAATTTTAATACTAGATGCTGTTTCATGAGTTTTTAATCAATCCCCCAAGTGGTTTCGGAGAAGATTTTTAAAGAAGCTTAAAAAAATCGGCCAAAATACAGATGACCACTGGTCAAATTGACTGAGCGGCTGCGTTTGAACAAACCTAGATATTCATACCCTATGGATGGTTCCTGCCAAATATAATTGAAAATGGTCCAGTGGTTCTTGAGAAGTCGTTTAAAAAAAATGTTGATGGACGGATGGATGCCCGGCAGTCACCACAGCATAAGCTCACTTAGCCTTTTAGGCCAGGTGAACTAACAATGTGTTAAAAAATAGTCACATCCAAAGCATGTATCCCGTTATCCCTCAAACTTGTTCAAGAAAATTTCAATTTTCTCGTACTCTGCCTGCCAAAACCGGCCTCTGCAGTGGTCTTGAAGAATGTCCATTTGCAGGCCAAGTGAAGACTATTTTTTAAAATTTACCTCTGGAATTAATGGCTCGGTAACCGAGCCAGTCATTCCAGTGGTAAATTTTCAAAAATATTCTTCACTTGGCCTGCAAATGGACATTGGATAAGCAAATATTTTGATTTTTTTGGATAAATTTTGTCATTAAAGGGTTAAACTAGTCTTTTCATGGTTCACAAAAGGATATTTTTCAATACAGCACCTACTTTCTGTCCAAACTTTGTTCAAAATTTTCAACAGATGTCCTGTATGGCTGCTATGAAATTTAAATTTTAATATAATGTGGTAAAAGGTTAACATACATTCAAAGCACATTTATCTCTATCCGTCAAATTTGTTCAAGAAATTTCAATTTTCTCCTTCGATCAATACTTACCATTATATTACTTCTGATAACAAGCTAGGAAGCTAGCTGGCTCTAGGAATGGCCAAGTAAGCTTATGCCATGGGGACTCGCATCCGTCTGTCCAGCCATCTGTCCGACGTCCAAATTTTGCTTAAAAAACGCTACTCATTAACCGCTTAGCGGATTTCAAATTAATCTGGCATGAATATTCCTATGTAGGAGGTACACTAGAACTTGGTATACAGAATTTTGATTGGTAAATTTTATTGGCTGCCATCTCGAAATTTCCGAAAAATGGCGGAAAATTGTTTAAAACGATAGGCTACTCCTCATTAACTGTTTGGGCAATTTCAACCAGACTTGGCTGGAAGGATACTAGGCTGGTAGCTTTCAGAACGTCTTGTATACAGAATATTGATTGGTAAATTTTTCCGGTAACCATCATGGATTTTCTGGAAATCACTTAGCAACCACCCCTCACTCTCTCTCATACACTTTAACCCTTTGGTGGTCAAGCTGGAAAAAGCAGGCCTCTAAATCTATCTCTGGAATGTCGATTTACAGACCAAGAGACTGTTTTTGAAAATTTACCATAGGAATGACTGGCATGATAACATCAAGTCAGTGATTCCAATGGTAAACTTTAAAAATTAATCTTGGCCTGCAAATGAACAGTTACCAAGCAAAATTTTAGATTTTCTTTAGACCAATCTGTCGTGTATGACTGCCATGAAATCTAAATTTTAATACTAGATGCTGTTTCATGAGTTTTTAATCAATCCCCCAAGTGGTTTCGGAGAAGGTTTTTAAAGAAGCTTAAAAAAATCGGCCAAAATACAGATGACCACTGGTCAAATTGACTGAGCGGCTGCGTTTGAACAAACCTAGATATTCATACCCTATGGATGGTTCCTGCCAAATATAATTGAAAATGGTCCAGTGGTTCTTGAGAAGTCGTTTAAAAAAAAATGTTGATGGACGGATGGATGCCCGGCAGTCACCACAGCATAAGCTCACTTAGCCTTTTAGGCCAGGTGAACTAATAATGTGTTAAAAAATAGTCACATCCAAAGCATGTATCCCGTTATCCCTCAAACTTGTTCAAGAAAATTTCAATTTTCTCGTACTCTGCCTGCCAAAACCGGCCTCTGCAGTGGTCTTGAAGAATGTCCATTTGCAGGCCAAGTGAAGACTATTTTTTAAAATTTACCTCTGGAATTACTGGCTCGGTAACCGAGCCAGTCATTCCAGTGGTAAATTTTCAAAAATATTCTTCACTTGGCCTGCAAATGGACATTGGATAAGCAAATATTTTGGTTTTTTTGGCTAAATTTTGTCATTAAAGGGTTAAACTAGTCTTTTCATGGTTCACAAAAGGATATTTTTCAATACAGCACCTACTTTCTGTCCAAACTTTGTTCAAAATTTTCAACAGATGTCCTGTATGGCTGCTATGAAATTTAAATTTTAATATAATGTGGTAAAAGGTTAACATACATTCAAAGCACATTTATCTCTATCCGTCAAATTTGTTCAAGAAATTTCAATTTTCTCCTTCGATCAATACTTACCATTATATTACTTCTGATAACAAGCTAGGAAGCTAGCTGGCTCTAGGAATGGCCAAGTAAGCTTATGCCATGGGGACTCGCATCC
>JAVVLW010004194.1:0-22000 GCA_034401795.1 Chaetoderma sp. LZ-2023a | reverse complement strand
TACTATATGAGGGATGTGTCAGACTCAGCCAATCCACTCGCTTTAGCTGTTTTCAAACGATAGTTAGTGACCACACTGCTTTTCACCCTTTTCTCACTTTGGTAAGAAAAGAACCTAAAGCAGGCATGGTCAGGCGAGAGGATGTCAACCAGATTGTGTCACCGATGGCCGAACCGGTGAATGGTTGGAGGCGGTACGTCTGAAGTCCAATTATCATAAGGTAATTCAATAAGTGAGAGTTTTTTGTATTATGTATATGTATCATGTTCATTCATCTTATATATTCATGCTCATTCCCAGGCTAATACATGGAATATGCAGGGAGTAGTTAACCCTCTTGGCATATTTGTGTTTTCAGGCGAGATACATGTTCGTTAGTTCTCTCCCTTTTCTTAGGACGAAAAGGGGGGGGGGGGGTGCTGTGACGCGAATGTGATTCGGTTCCGTGAACTTGACGGTCCTTTTAGGTCTCCGTTAGTCAAGTTTGAAGTCTAAAATCTTTCTCCAAGGGGCAAAATTAGCATTTATGGCTTGCCCCTTCCCACCAGGTTACTGATCAAATCTGGTGTATATCAGAAGTAACAGAATGGTGAGTATTGATCGAAGGAGAATGCAGGAAATGTCAATTTCCCTTTCTCCGAGATCTAACAATACTCACCATTCTGTTACGGACCCAGCCTCCCAGCCCCACGGAGGCAAGCCATAGTTTTCTCTTGTTTGGTGGCTATGCAAACAATATGAGCTCTATGGTAAACGGGTACTCGGCAGTTGGGAGCCGAGTACCCGGATCCCAGGAGTCGGTAAAGCTTTCTAAGTCTATAATCCTAGAGCCGCTGTCAGGGCCAGCTGTATATCAGAAGTAACAGAATGGTGAGTATTGTTAGATCTCGGAGAAAGGGAAATTGACATTTCCTGCATTTGCAGGCCAAGTGAAGACTATTTTTGAAAATTTACCTCTGGAATTACTGGCTCGGTAACCGAGCCAGTCATTCCAGTGGTAAATTTTCACAAATATTCTTCACTTGGCCTGCAAATGGACATTGGATAAGCAAATATTGTAATTTTTTTGACTAAATTTTGTCATTAAAGGGTTAAACTAGTCTTTTCATGGGTCACAAATGGATATTTTTCAATACAGCACCTACTTTCTGTCCAAACTTTGTTCAAAATGTTCAACAGATGTCCTGTATGGCTGCTATGAAATTTAAATTTTAATTTAATGTGGTAAAAGGTTAACATACATCCAAAGCACATTTATCTCTTTATCCGTCAAATTTGTTCAAGAAATTTCAATTTTCTCCTTCGATCAATACTTACCATTATATTACTTCTGATAACAAGCTAGGAAGCTAGCTGGCTCTAGGAATGGCCAAGTAAGCTTATGCCATAGGGACTCGCATCCGTCTGTCCAGCCATCTGTCCGACGTCCAAATTTTGCTTAAAAACGCTACTCATTAACCGCTTAGCGGATTTCAAATTAATCTCGCATGAATATTCCTATGTAGGAGGTACACTAGAACTTGGTATACAGAATTTTGATTGGTAAATTTTATTGGCTGCCATCTCGAAATGTCCGAAAAATGGCGGAAAATTGTTTAAAACGATAGGCTACTCCTCATTAACTGTTTGGGAAATTTCAACCAGACTTGGCTGGAAGGATACTAGGCTGGTAGCTTTCAGAACGTCTTGTATACAGAATATTGATTGGTAAATTTTTCCGGTAACCATCATGGATTTTCTCTAAATCACTTAGCAACCACCCCTCACTCTCTCTCATACACTTTAACCCTTTGGTGGACAAGCTGGAAAAGGCAGGCCTCTAAATCTATCTCTGGAATGTCGATTTACAGACCAAGAGACCATTTTTGAAAATTTACCATAGGAATGACTGGCATGATAACATCAAGTCAGTGATTCCAATGGTAAACTTTAAAAATTAATCTTGGCCTGCAAATGAACAGTTACCAAGCACAATTTTAGATTTTCTTTAGACCAATCTGTCGTGTATGACTGCCATGAAATCTAAATTTTAATACTAGATGCTGTTTCATGAGTTTTTAATCAATCCCCCAAGTGGTTTTGGAGAAGATTGTTAAAGAAGCTTAAAAAAATCGGCCAAAATACAGATGACCACTGGTCAAATTGACTGAGCGGCTGCGTTTGAACAAACCTAGATATTCATACCCTATGGATGGTTCCTGCCAAATATAATTGAAAATGGTCCAGTGGTTCTTGAGAAGTCGTTTAAAAAAAAATGTTGATGGACGGATGGATGCCCGACAGTCACCACAGCATAAGCTCACTTAGCCTTTTAGGCCAGGTGAACTAATAATGTGTTAAAAAATAGTCACATCCAAAGCATGTATCCCGTTATCCCTCAAACTTGTTCAAGAAAATTTCAATTTTCTCGTACTCTGCCTGCCAAAACTGGCCTCTGCAGTGGTCTTGAAGAATGTCCATTTGCAGGCCAAGTGAAGACTATTTTTGAAAATTTACCTCTGGAATTACTGGCTCGGTAACCGAGCCAGTCATTCCAGTGCTAAATTTTCACAAATATTCTTCACTTGGCCTGCAAATGGACATTGGATAAGCAAATATTGTGATTTTTTTGACTAAATTTTGTCATTAAAGGGTTAAACTAGTCTTTTCATGGGGCACAAATGGATATTTTTCAATACAGCACCTACTTTCTGTCCAAACTTTGTTCAAAATGTTCAACAGATGTCCTGTATGGCTGCTATGAAATTTAAATTTTAATATAATGTGGTAAAAGGTTAACATACATCCAAAGCACATTTATCTCTTTATCCGTCAAATTTGTTCAAGAAATTTAAATTTTCTCCTTCGATCAATACTTACCATTATATTACTTCTGATAACAAGCTAGGAAGCTAGCTGGCTCTAGGAATGGCCAAGTAAGCTTATGCCATGGGGACTCGCATCCGTCTGTCCAGCCATCTGTCCGACGTCCAAATTTTGCTTAAAAAACGCTACTCATTAACCGCTTAGCGGATTTCAAATTAATCTGGCATGAATATTCCTATGTAGGAGGTACACTAGAACTTGGTATACAGAATTTTGATTGGTAAATTTTATTGGCTGCCATCTCGAAATTTCCGAAAAATGGCGGAAAATTGTTTAAAACGATAGGCTACTCCTCATTAACTGTTTGGGCAATTTCAACCAGACTTGGCTGGAAGGATACTAGGCTGGTAGCTTTCAGAACGTCTTGTATACAGAATATTGATTGGTAAATTTTTCCGGTAACCATCATGGATTTTCTGGAAATCACTTAGCAACCACCCCTCACTCTCTCTCATACACTTTAACCCTTTGGTGGTCAAGCTGGAAAAAGCAAGCCTCTAAATCTATCTCTGGAATGTCGATTTACAGACCAAGAGACAGTTTTTGAAAATTTACCATAGGAATGACTGGCATGATAACATCAAGTCAGTGATTCCAATGGTAAACTTTAAAAATTAATCTTGGCCTGCAAATGAACAGTTACCAAGCAAAATTTTAGATTTTCTTTAGACCAATCTGTCGTGTATGACTGCCATGAAATCTAAATTTTAATACTAGATGCTGTTTCATGAGTTTTTAATCAATCCCCCAAGTGGTTTCGGAGAAGATTTTTAAAGAAGCTTAAAAAAATCGGCCAAAATACAGATGACCACTGGTCAAATTGACTGAGCGGCTGCGTTTGAACAAACCTAGATATTCATACCCTATGGATGGTTCCTGCCAAATATAATTGAAAATGGTCCAGTGGTTCTTGAGAAGTCGTTTAAAAAAAAATGTTGATGGACGGATGGATGCCCGACAGTCACCACAGCATAAGCTCACTTAGCCTTTTAGGCCAGGTGAACTAATAATGTGTTAAAAAATAGTCACATCCAAAGCATGTATCCCGTTATCCCTCAAACTTGTTCAAGAAAATTTCAATTTTCTCGTACTCTGCCTGCCAAAACCGGCCTCTGCAGTGGTCTTGAAGAATGTCCATTTGCAGGCCAAGTGAAGACTATTTTTGAAAATTTACCTCTGGAATTACTGGCTCGGTAACCGAGCTAGTCATTTCAGTGGTAAATTTTCACAAATATTCTTCACTTGGCCTGCAAATGGACATTGGATAAGCAAATATTGTGATTTTTTGGACTAAATTTTGTCATTAAAGGGTTAAACTAGTCTTTTCATGGGTCACAAATGGATATTTTTCAATACAGCACCTACTTTCTGTCCAAACTTTGTTCAAAATGTTCAACAGATGTCCTGTATGGCTGCTATGAAATTTAAATTTTAATATAATGTGGTAAAAGGTTAACATACATCCAAAGCACATTTATCTCTTTATCCGTCAAATTTGTTCAAGAAATTTAAATTTTCTCCTTCGATCAATACTTACCATTATATTACTTCTGATAACAAGCTAGGAAGCTAGCTGGCTCTAGGAATCTAGATTTAGTAAGCTTTACTGGCTCCTGGAACCAGGTACCCGGTTCCCAACAAATGGGTACCCGTCTGCCAGTGAGGCTCATTCTTGTTTGCATGGCAACAAGAGCAATACATGCTTTTGCATTTGGAGATATCTTAGTTGAATTTAACTCTGTGGCAGCGACGGTACATATTATCGGCTTGAAATAATTATGTTCCTAGTCCGACGGGACGTATTATCGTCAAGACACAATTAGGCAACGAGACGTATTATCGGCTCAAGCTACCACCAGTTTTCGATCGCTAAATACGCAAGCACTACTGGCGTTTTATCCAATCAAACTTAGCGTTACATTACGTCAGAAGGCCGAATTTTCTAAATCCACTGTCAATTGGTCAATTCAGTTTGTTTACAAATTTATGCGGGAAAATATAAATAGATCTTTGTGAATGAAATAGTTTGTGTAAAAATGTCGAAGATGACGAAGCAATTCCTTTATTTAAGCGAGTACCCGCGAGTACCCGATTATCCGGATAGATGGAATCGGGTATTATTATTATTATTATTATCATTATTATTATAGAGCTGCTCAACGATTGGGCAAGCTGGAAAATCTTTCTAAACGGCATCCTATACTAGCAGTGTAGTATAATACGGAAATGTGAATGCAACCCGCTCTCGGTAGTTAAGAAGATCGCGAATTTTGTTTGTTATCTTTGTCACGTGATATGATGTTACAGATTATGACAGTTAGTTTAATTTTAATGAAACTAGTTTCCACGCTTTAAAATTATTTTATAATGACAATTTGCCATTTCTGAATAACTGAAAGCCTCTCAAAACTACTGAACCTCCATCAGGGTGAAATTATTTAAAATCAATGGTCGAGTGGGGTTTAGGTATTGAGAGACACTTGCCAATAATTTGAAAAAACATCACATATCCCCCTACTATAATATATATTTTATAGTAGGGGGATATATGGTAATGGTATGCATGGACGCAAATTCAAAGGCCTGTGGTCTGGAACCTTGAACGACATATCAGCATAGACAATACAATTGTTTTAAAGATATTGACCACTGTGGAGATATGGTTCACATGGGGACAGAACGAGGGGGTGGGGAATTGGGAGATGCCCGCCCCCTTTTTTCCTCTCCCACAGTTTAGACTCCCACCCCACCCAGGTCAAAACACATTCCGACACCCCAGTTATTGCGCTTGATTGCCCTGTCCATTTTTGTCAATCTTACTGGGGTTTGCTGCTGTTCATGTTGCAATGTTATTAATGTATCTATCCTTTTATTTTTCAGCTTGAAACACCATTTGAGAGAAAAATTAAAGCAAATTTAAACTTGATGATTTTTATAAACCCTGTAACACTTAAATTTACTTTAAAAGAGAATCTGTTTGAAAATTTACCACTCGGTTATTGTGCCAGACATTCCAGTCGTACCTTTTCAAAAATATTCTCATGATCTGCAAATGGCCATTTTGCAAGGTCACTGCTGTAGCCGCTTTTGGCTGGCTTGTGTGTTATAGGGTTAATAATATTTAAATACTGTATTGTGTAAACTACCAGTGCAAATATCAAATAAAGTTCTCGAGGTGAGAGGGAGAGAGAATCTCATATTAGGTAATCAGACTGGACTATGTATAGTAGATTTGTTGAATATATCGAGTCCAATTTGATTGGAAGCTGCTGCTGCTATAGATTCCAATTAAATATATCAAAATATACTCAACAGATTACTTTTTTAGACTTCATGATCTTTACCCTTGTCCTGCAAGGGGAAGGGGGTATTTATTACATTTGTGTGTGTCCGTTATTGCATCTAAAATATTTCAAATTTTAACACAACAAAGCAACATAACCTAAACAAGGAATTCCAGAAGTTGTCTGTGATATGGACAAAAACCCAGGATCCAAATTGGATACACATTTTAATCTAGGGACATCTCGGAAACTGCTGGTTAGATTTTGCTCACATTTTAACAAAGTAGAGGGCCATCCACTGTGATTTAACAAATTTGGATGTGTGATTTATTTATTTTAAAACCGCTATGTACCTTGTGAGAAAAATGGTTGGGTAGTCTCAGCAGTGGTTTACAATCTCTGATTACTCTTGTTCATAATGTGCTTTAAAAATTGAATCTACCAGTCAATGGAATCTAAGTGATAACTAGATTGCTTGGTCGATGATGCATTATAGCAGAACTCATGTTCACCACTTTGACCTCATTACCCCATCCAATCCCTGGGGGGGGGGGGGGGGGGGTGCGGAGCCAAATGTAAATGCTCTCTTGCTGCCTTGCACTCCATAATCACCTACCAAATTTGTTTGAATTCCAACCACTGATTTTGGAAGAGTTGCATTACACAGAGACTGGAGTGGATTGTTGTGGAAAATCTAGATGTCATAAGGGGAAATGATCTGTGAAAGCAGGAGTTAAAAATTAACATGAGCCAGAGGCTAGTAGAAACTGACTATGACTAGTACAATTTGTAACCGACCAGCCTGATGGTAACAATTTGATATGTCAATGGTCAAGGTGGCCAAAAAATGTCATTGCTGTAATCTTCAGAAATGTAGATATTCAGAGCAAGAGAAGAGTATTTGTAAAAATGTACCACTAGAATGACTGGCTCGATAACCGAACCAGTCATTCCAGTGTTAAAATTTCAAAGATAGTCTTCCCTTGGTCACCAATGAAAATTTCATGGGCTAAAGTGGAATCTAGTAATCCTGCTAGAGACATGTAGTGGCTCATTTGGCCTTAATTTCAATTCATGGAGAGGGTGTGTGAGAGTGATCTTTTGAACACCTACTCTTCTCCCCCCCCCCCCCCCCCTATAGTGGGGGGGGGGGGGGAATTCACAATTGTATGGTAACCCATATCAAATTCCTTTGAATTCCACACAACAGTTTGGGAGGAGTTAGTGTGATGGACAGTTTTTCGGATATTTGTCCTTTGGCCCCCATCCCCTGACCCACAGGGGACGGAACCAAATCTAAATATGGTCTTACAAAGCTCAATCATGGGTAACCCACATACCAAATTTGGTTGAATTTCAGCCACCTGTTTGGGAGGGGATAGCATGATGGACCGACAGACGGGTAGATGTAGGCGATTATAATATCTCCATTTTTTCAACACATGGGGATCATGAAAGGTGATAAGATACAGGTAGGTAATTAATTCAAAATCTTTATACAAAAATGTAAATTTCTCCTTCGATCAATACTCACCATTCTATTACTTCTGATATACAGCTGGCCCTGACAGCTGGCTCTAGGACTATAGACGTAGTAAACTTTACTGACTCCTGGAACCAGGTACTCGGCTCCCAACTGCATGCTTTTTGCACTTGGGAAGTCTTAAGATTGTTTAAACATAAGTCTTTTTACTGTGATTAAATTGTGATAGCTTGTGCGTTCTACTAAGGATATTTCCATGTTAATCCATAGTTGTAAAAAGAGTTAGGTCTTTGAAATTTCGTCTGTGTCGCATGTTCCAATTTCTAACCCCAAAGAATCTGGGACGTGTGTTAACAGCGAAATATGCCGGATGATCGCCTTCTTTAAACCCCAACAGGCGATCGGCAGATATGAAACACGAATATTGGCTGACGTCGTTCTCCATAAGATCCGAGCGGGTGACGTCACACCAGTGTGTCTCGGATGTTTGTGTGAAGAAAATGTTTCATTAATTCGCGCATCTGATTCTAGGTGCTGCGTACTAAAATTGGTACCAGAAAACTTTGGAATTTCAAGTTTGCATGTTATCACGATCTGTTTGCAATGATCAGTGGTTTCAAAATTCTTGATTTAGATGTGTGGTCTGCGGTTTTACCGTGTGCTACAGCAGTTTGTTTACATTTTGTTGTTTCTTCACATATCGTTTTGGCCTTCGTTAGGAGTATAATTTATATTTAAATATACCCCGAATGCTATGCGATATGATTCCTGGTTCCGTGATACATCCTTGAGGATCAGTGTATGGGTGTATTATTGCCCGCTTCATTCTTGCTGTAACGTTGCGGGGTGGGTGCGGGAGGGTGACAGTTAATTTATGGTCAAAATATTTGAAAATTAATTGTCTGCCTTCCATCTCTGTTTCGTTCCGCTTGCTTATTGTAGGTTTGTGCTTATTTATAGGCCAAGCCAGCTCCGCCATCATGTGACGAGTGCCACAAATTCATTCGGGTTCTGTTTAAGGACCATGTCTGTTTTCGATGTACGAAATGTAACCTTGACAATAGGTGTAACGTATGTGCAGTGTGGTCGGTTGACATGATGTTGAAGTTCCTTGCCCAGAAGGAGTTGGCAGGGTCTGACGCGGGGTCAGGCGGTCTGAAAGCAAATCGTGGAGCGTCCGTTTTGGCCCTTGGGGGCGCTCTACGTCTGCAGCCGGAGGTGGCACCACCGGCGTGGTTTGGTCTTGCTATGCAGGGCTTCCTGCATAGCGTTCTGCCAATTCTGGTGTCATCCCTGCTGCCGAAAGTTGTAGGGCAGTCTCTCCCCATGCTTGGTTCAGACCCTGTCCTTGGACAGGGTTCTGGACTGGCCACTGAGGGAGCCATCTCGTACGGCCCCCTGGCAGTCCCGGTCGGGCTCCGGCATGACGGGTTCTGTCTCTCTGCGGCCACCTCCGGGTGGTCCAGTAGCGGTGGCCGGTCCGTCAGGCATGGGAGCCATCCGCCAGGATGGCTCCACGGTTTCCTCATCTAGTGACGACTCTTCGGGGTCTGAAGATGAGGAGGCCGAGGAGGAGAGGTTGCTGCGGCCTGTGATGCCGCGGGTGGAGAATATGGAGGTTGATTCCGTCCTGGATGGAACCGCCCTCCATCTGTCTGGCTTGGCGCAAGCCAGGGCAGCGGCTCCGCCCGTGGTTGAGGCCAATCTGGTACCGGGCACCGGTCCAGTGATGGTTGGTTTGCCGCCAACCGACATGGTGACGGGTGTGCCGGGCCAGGCGTGGTACTCGCCTGGTCTGGCGATCAGACATGGGGTGCCATAGGCGCCCGTGTTTGGCCACGGTTCTGCTACCGCTACGGGTCCGCACGGTTTTCCATGCGGGCCTACTCCATGGACTGGTGTGTTCCATGGGGTGGCGGCGGAACTGTATGGTACCGGAGTTCCTGGCGTGTCAGCTGCGGCTCCTAGCTGGGTGACGTGTTCACGGGTGTGTCCTCCTCGGAAATAGACTGGTCTGAGGCTCTGGCTTGGCTAGCCAGGGTAGACCCGTCTGTGGTTTCGACCACGGCCGAGGAGGATGCGCCCCGTCCAATCGGTGGCATCAATCAAGACGGGGATCTTGCCCGCAGCCCCGATCCAGTCCATTGGACTGAATCCACGGTGTATTGAGTTGCTAGAGGCTATTTATAGTAAGCAACTCATGACCAAGGGCCAGCCCCCTGCGGCCTCCAGGGAGGTGCGGGCGAGGTGTCATATTCTACGGGGGGAATAAGACAGGTATGGTGTTGTACCATCGGTTCCCGAGGATGACCGATGGGTTCTGGGAGTCCAGAGTGCTGGAGCGGGTGGCCCCGTCTCGGCACTGGTGGACAAATCCCAGGCCCACCACGAGGAAGTCCTGTCCCTTTGTGATGAGGGTGTGAGGGCAGCTATGAGTGCTGTCAACCATTCTTATTGCCTTCTTCAGTCTGTGTGGGCTGAAGCGGGGGCAGGCCACCCTGTGCAACCTGTGGCGCTTTCGTGCGTCAATGATGGCCTGGTGCTGTCTATGGACGCACTGGCAAGGGTGCAGGTGAGTGTTTCGAAGTCCAGGAGGCAAATGGCTCTTGACCATATGCGTCCGGCTACGGCCGTCAGGGAGCGTCTTCTTGGGACGCCCCTGACAGGCCCTAGCATCTTCGGTGGCCAGGCACGGGCCATCTTAGAGGACACGGCTAGCATTGCGCAGAATCGGTTGGTGGTGAACCTACAGCTAGAGCTGGTGCGGCAAGCGCACACAATAGGGGCTGTAGGAAAGCCGCTGACCATGCAACCTTCCAAGAAGCAGAAGAAGCATAAAGGCAAGGCGAATGCTAAGCCTAGTGCGGCTGCTGCTTCGTCTGGCTTTTCTCAGCCGCCTCCGGCGAAGAAAGCCAAGAAGGTTGTGGAGGCTCCTACCCTCCCCAATGTTGCTCCTGATCACCCGAGAGGTGGAAAGGGCAAGAGGAAGGGTAAGTCCTCAAAAGGGTGGAAAGAAGGGAGCGGATCGTACCTGAGGGTACGAGAGCTACTTCGTATCCGCCTGTACCGCACCTGTGTGACAGGAACAGCGATGCCAATTAGACCAGCCGAGCCAAGACCGAAATGGTTCTCTCTCTCTCGTTAAGAGAGGGGGGAGCGGACCGCGAGCCGGACAACCCCATTAGGCATCGAGGCATCTATAGTGGGTGGAAGGCTCATGCGTTTCGTCGAGGCTTGGCGAGGTGTGACGTCAGACAGTCTGGTCCTGGGATGGTTATCCCAGGGGTACATGCCAGAGTGGTGGGATTTTCCACCACAAAATCTGTCTTTGGCACCTGTCTGGACACCCGTACCAAGGGAACCAGACACGTTATAAGCCATTCAAAACGAAGTGTCAGGTTTGCTTCTGAAGGGAGCAATAAAACTAGCAAACCGGAACACTCCAGGCTTCTATTCAAACATGTTCCTTGTCCCCAAGAGCACAGAGGGATGGAGACCCATGCTCAATCTCAGGCCATTAAAGTGGTTTATCCATACGCCTCGGTTTCAGATGGAAACTCCGAGGTCGGTAATGGCAGGATTGAGGAAGGGAATGTGGTGTGTATCGATCGATCTGAAAGATGCATATTTCCACATTCCAATGAACAGGAGTTGGCTCAGGTTTCTGAGATTTGCGTTTCAGAATCAATGTCCTCCCATTTCGCCTGTCGACAGCTCCACAGGTTTTCACCAGAGTGGTCCTTGCGGTGACTGTTTCTCAGAAAAGAGAACGTGGCGCTTCACACCTACATAGACGATTGGCTGATCAAAGCAGACACGTCAGCCAGGTTAGAGGTGGATACTGCTCTGACTCTGAAGTTACTTTCAGATCTAGGCTGGATAGTCAACAAGGAGAAATCCGAGTTGACACCCACTCAACAGTTCGTTTATTTGGGGATGCGATTCGATCTCGAGGAGGGCAGGGTTTACCCATCAGAGCCCAGAGTGGTGTCTCTGTTAGCCATCTTCAAGAGTTTTCGATTGGGAAACCACATTCAGGCGAGGCGGTCTCTTCAGATGCTGGGCATGATGGTCTCCATGGAGCAGGTAATCCCGTATGCTGCTCTGATGCGAAGACCTATCCAGTTGTATCTGATGTCTGTGGAAACAGAGAACAGAACCCCTGTCAAAGCTGGTGCCAGTTTTGGAGCCAATAATGTCGCATCTTGTATGGTGGAAAAAGCGTCAGAATCACCTAGTAGGGCTTTCGCTGCACCTATCCCACCCCCAGCTGTCTGTGTACACGGATGCCTCGCTGGAGGGATTGGGGGGGGGGAGGAGGGACCTGCCTGGGAGAACACCAGACTCCAAAAGTCAGAGGCAAGGCGATATTGATACGGTTGGACAACTCGACAGTAGTATCATACATAAATCGCCAAGGCGGGACCAACTCACCCACACTATGTATGAAAGTGTGGCACTTGATTCAATGGTGCAGGAATTACTCGGTTGTTTTGAAAGCAGCTCACATTCCTGGGCGATTGAACATTCTGGCGGATGCTTTGTCTCGGAGACAGAGAATTCTGCCAACAGAATGGTCTCTCAACCCTCCAGTTCTTCATAGGATCTTCGAGCATTGGGGCAAACCCAATGTGGACTTGTTCGCCACAAAGGAAAATGCTCAAATCATGACTTATGTCTCAACGATTCCCGATCCAAATACCGTCGAACACACACTCTGGTGATAAGCTGGAGAGGGATGCACGCTTACACATACCCACCCACCATTCTTCTGCCGAAGATGTTGGTGAAGATCAGGGAGGAACCGTGCCTGGTCCTGCTAATAGCGCCATTTTGGCGGATCTTCTAGATCTGCTGGTGGACAATCCAGTGCAGTTACCCGAGATTCCGAACATAATCTCCCAGACCAAGGGACGCTTCCTTCATGAGCGTCCCGAAATGTTCAAATTGACTGCGTGGATGTTATCAAACAACGTTCAACATCGGAAGACTTTTCTCGACAAGCTGCGAATTTCATCGCAGCTGCGAGAAGGAGGTCAACTTTCAAGTCATATAACAACAAGGTTAACAGATTTGCAGACCGGTGTGAAGGAAAGGGTATTGATACCTTTCAATCCACTATTCAGCAAATAGCAGACTTTCTCTGTGAGCTGTTCTTTTCAGGACTAGCTCCTGTCACAATTGCAGGTCAGCTTTGGCATCAGTTATCCCTAGGCTTGCGCGATTATTGCTTTCAATAATCATGATTGATTATTTAATAATAATCGCGATTACTCGATTAATCAGCTTGAGTACACATTACCCAGTTAAAACGGCAGATGTTGAGAAAGGTCGATTTGCAGGCCAAGAGAAGACTATTTTTGAAAATGTCACTGGAATGCCTGGCTCAATTCTCGAGCCAGTCATTCCAGTGATACATTTTCAAAAATAGTCTTCACTTGGCCTGCAAATGGGCATGCATTCACTGAGCAAAATATTAATTTCCGTGACCGATCGCATTAAAGAATAATTAAAAGGTAGGTTTTGAAACATTTTATGCTGTAGGATTATTCACGATTATTCGATTATTTCATTTTTAATCATATAAATTCACGATTTAAAAAATAATCGCGATTTTCGATTTAATCACATAATCGTGCAAGCCTAGTTATCCCTTGTCTAGCCAACAGGGATAGTCAAGGGGTGGCCTAGTTAAATGTGATGGTGAAGGGAATGAGCAATCTCCGACCAAGACAACCGGTAGTCATTCCAGCCTGGAGTCTATCTTTGGTGCTTAATGTGCTAACAAATTATCCTTTCGAACCCTTGGGTTTGGTTAGTCTAAAGCATCTGATTCTTAAGGCAGTCTTTCTACTTGGAGCTTCCTCAGCTAGAAGGCGCAGTGAGATCCATGCACTTTCAGCAGAGGGACCGATTTATTGTCTCTAGAGAGGGTCTGCGACTGCTTCCAAGAGCAGAATTTATGTCAAAGAACCAATCTTTGAGATATCGCAGCAAACTGGTCATAATTTACCATAATTAACCAGGTATGATCGTGATACCAGTGCCTGGTGTCCGGTCCGTGCTTTGACCAAGTACAAGAAATGGATGGACGTTCTACGGTCAAAAGATCAACATCTATGGATCTGCCTTATGGCGTCGCATCCATGGATACTATCTCTCGCTGGGTAGTTGACTACCCACGAGATTGCAACCGGTCACCAGGTGCAATGTACCAGGGCTCACGATGTCAGGGGAATATCCACCTCAACTGCCCTATTCAATGGTGTCGCATTAGAGGACATCATGGCCGTTGCACAATGGCACTGACTCCTCTTTCACGGACTACTAATGAGGGACATGTCAGACTCAGCCAATCCACTCGCTTTAGCAGTCTTGAAAACTAGTTAAGTGGCCACACTCATGGTTCTCCTTTTAGAAGCTTTAGTCCTATATTAGGGATGACAGACATGGTCAGCGAGAGGATTTTAGCCTAAAGTCATGTTGGGCCAAAAGGGTGACGGTTGGTGGTGTGGTATCTGCAATCCAAAAGTCATAAGGTAATCCAAGTTAGACTGTTTGTTGTATAATGTTTATATATCATGTTCATTCATCTTATATATTCATGCTCATTCCCAGGCTTATGTGTGTCGTTAGAGGTTAACCCTCTTGGCATACCTGTGTTTTCAGGCGAGATGCATGTTCGTTAGTTCTCTTCCCTTTTTGGGAGAGAGGGGGGAGGGGGTTTGCCGATTAAGCGAATGTGGTTCGATCCCAAAGCTTGTCGATCCTTTCATGTTCTTGTGACAAGTTTAGTCTAGGTCTTTCTCTAGGGGCAAAAAAAGCTTCATATTGCTTGCCCTTCCCACCGGGTTACTGATCAAATCTGGTGTTATCAATAAGTAATGTAATGGTAAGTATTGATCAAAGGAGAATGAAGGAAATTTCACTTTCCCTTTCTCCTGGATCTAACAATACGTACCATTACATTACGGACCCTGCCTCCCAGGCCCCAGCCCCATGGAGGCAAGCCATAATAATAATAATAATAATAATAATCTTTATTTAATGAGGGTAAACAACGTCAGTAAAATCTGATCTTCCCGAGGCCCTCAGAAAGAATGCACACACATGCATACACACGCACGCACACAGACAAACTGACAGAGAAAAACACTGCAAGTACACTTACACATAAATCATACTATGTACAAATATATACAACATATTACAAGTAGAAATAGTCAGTTATTAGTCAAAAGTTTACATACATGTATTATATCCTATGTACAAATGATATACAATTATTAGAATGCTAGCTATTTATTTATTTTTTTTTTTTTTTAGCTGGCTTTATACCTATGCCCTTGGAATTCAGAGTGTAATGGCTCTGAGTTTATTACTTTATCATTACATTTGATTTATATATTCCTGAAGATTGGACTTGAAAGACATTAAAGTGGTAGACTTCCACAGTTGTGGGGCTGCATGTGTAAAGCTTTTCTTTCCATAATCTGTTTTAATCTTGGGAACTTGTAGATGATTAAATGTCTTTGAGCGCAAATTCCTAGTGTGTGCATCCTCGATTGAAATGAACATGTCTTTTATGTAGCTGGGAGCAAGCCCATTTCTCGCCTTGTATGTCATAATGCCTGTTTTAATCATCATTCTTTTAGTTAAAGTTGTCCAATTTAGTGTTTTATATAATGGCGCTGATGGTGTTCTATAAGGCATATCTAATATTACTCTATCAGCTCGCTTTTGTAAATTCTCTAACCTATCCAACAGTGTAGGTGAAAATTGACAAAATACAAGACTGCAGTAATCTATATGTGAAAGAATATAAGATTTATAAAACAGATTTCTTTGTTCTGTGTTAAGATAATTCTTATTTTTCTTTAGCATATAGATCAACGAAGAAATCTTTTTACACAATTTGCCTATATGTTCATTCCATGTAAGTGCATTATCTATATTTAAGCCTAAAAGTTTGTCAAATTTAACAACGTTTAGGTTTCCATTGCTTGTAGGTATTATAACATCATGTGTGTTTATATGTTTTAATTTATACCTACTTCCCAACATCATCAATTTAGTTTTATCTGTATTCAGCAACATTTTATTATCTACGCACCAGTTTTCTACAGACTGCATACCGTTAGTTAAGTTTTTTCGTATTTCAGAGCTATTGGAGCTAGCAGTATGCATAGTCGTATCATCTGCATACATATCCATAAGGTTATTGACACACATAGGGAGATCATTGATGTATAAAATGAACAGGAGCGGTCCTAATACAGAGCCCTGCGGTACTCCGATATCAATTGGCAAATGCTTAGAAACCTTTCCAGAAATTGAAACGTATTGTTGGCTGTCCTTTAAATATGAACAAAACCAGTTTAAAGCATCTTCTCCAAATTTGTATATTCTTAGTTTTCTCAGTAAAATGTGTCAGGTCTTGTTTGGTAGCTATGCAAACATGTGATCGGCTCATGGTAATGGGTACCCATTTGTTGGGGGCGGGTACCCGGTTCCAGGAACCAGTAAGAGCTTATCAAATCAGAAGATTCTTAGGTGACGGAACCAAGGGTGTTGTTATCAATAAGTAATGTAATGGTAAGTATTGTTAGATCTCAGAGAAAGGGAAATTGAAATTTCCTTCAATCAATAACCCAATTTCAACAAAACTTGGCTGGAACGATCCTATGATGGTAGCCTTCAACATATTAAACGAGAGTCTTGATTAGTAAATTTTTTCTTGGTCATCTTGGATTTTCCGAAAATCATCCATCATGTTTAAATGCAAATGGCTTAAATACCAATGGTCCAGGTGAGCACCACAGGCCCAATAAAAATATTCTGAAATATGGCAACAGCTGAACCAACTTTGTTCAAGGGATGTTGTTAGGCCAAATAGTTTGGCCACCATCTTTGATGAACTAGTTTTTGAGAAAAAAACTCCAGAAACGCTGAACTGATTGTGCCGTAATTTGGGAGATATGATTATGGGCTAAGGGCCATTAAAGTTTGTTGAAGGAAAGTTGAGACATCGGGAAAAAACCCATGAGCCAATCAAAATGGAGTGTTTGGCAACCATATTGGAATTTTTTATTTGATGGATCTTGAAGCCAAAATTGGTTTTGGTTTTTGGGTATTGTGATCTCATATTTTGCATTTTTGAAACGGTCGGATGAACTGTTTGGCGGCCATCTTGGATATTTTTCCCACCATAAGCTACCATAGGCTAAGTTCAAGTATGTTGTCTGGGTAAGCAGGCAACCTCGACAACATATCCGAACGACCAAAAGGCAAGAGTATTATCGGACAACGGTATCACATGGTACAAATTTGTATCACGTGTTACAAATTCGACTCATTTGCTCCTGCTTCAAGTGAGAGTAAAAGTGTGCACATGTGTAGATAGACAAAGCAACGACATGGTACTTCCAGTCCGAGTAACCCGACAACGAACACAAATTCAACCATAGTAAAGCAATAGCAAATTTAAAATGCCTTCTCTAGAACGACGTGGTTGATTTCAATTATATTAGGCAGGAAGCATCCTTAGGGCATGGGATCCAAGTTTGTTCAAAGGAAGCCGATCAGCCAATTTGGCTGGCAGCCATGTTGGATTTTGGCCGATTATTAGAAGCATATTTAAAGCTGAAACCGCTTGGGGAATTGATTCAAGACTCATGAAATATCATCTAGGGCAGGGACTTTACATACTACATGTTATTAGGTCTCTAGGGTAACAGCTGAACCAAGTTTGTTTAAGAGAACAGCTTGGCATCTATCTTGGATGACCTAGTTCTTGTTGTAATTCTGGCCAAAACCTTAGGATTCAACTTTAAAATAGACAATTGCCTTTCTCGTAGAATTGGGTACTAACTACAGAACTCAGATCATTCAGACTTTTGGTCTCACAGAGAGAACAAGCATCAGGCTACTAGAGAAGTCAATCCAATAGACTACGTTGTTAGTACCCTTTCTAGTTGAAATGCCTATGTGCCAGGTGAGCGATATAGGCCCATTGGGCCTCTTGTTTCGAACACAATATGGTTGCTGGAAATTGTTGCAGTTTGTTTTTATAGTCATTTGTTTCACGCCCTCGATTACCAAAACTCATATTCTTCATTTGTAGTTCTTTTCATAGGTATATGTGTAAATATATTATACAGACATGTAGGCTACATATTGGCTAAATTAAAATATCATAAATAAAGGGAAAATATTTTAGACAGATTTTAGGTTTTGGATGGTTTTGGACAATTTAACCATTGTTAAACTGCCCGAAACGGCCTCTGCAGTAACCTTGAGGAATGTCCATCTACAGGTAGAGAGAAGAGTATTTTTGACAATTTAACACTTGAATGGCTCGGTTGACATTCAATAAGGAAATATTTAGATTTTCTTGAACAAATTTGACCATTAAAAGGGTTAAGGTGTCCGAAATGTATTTTGGGCAGACTGTTTAAACCGCTAGTGGACCAGTCAAAATGTATGGTGTTTGGCTATGTCATGTTTCCGCTTTACTTGCGTCTGATTTATTTCAGAAATACAGTGTCATCTCAAAACCATGCGCTGATGATTGAAGATAGCTAAGATGTGGTCTGACATGGGACCCTTTGGTTGAATGGCATGCATTCGGCAAACACTGGGCTGCAGGATTTGGAGGAGATTGTGACAGCAATTTCGTCCCTGTCTCACACTTCCAATTTGCCACAAGGGGTGGAAGCAGCATCACCAACTCGCGCCTCAAGGTGAGCATGTGTGATAATGACCAAACTTATTGTTTTTCAGCAATGACATTTTTTTTGTTAAGCTTAACTTAATGGTTTATATCTTGTTTGGTTAAAAACACTGAAGCCAAACTTGGAGACAACTTATTTATTGTAAAAGACATGGCTCATTAATGTCAGTGTCAAAAGGTCATGGTCACTTGGACTTTGTCAGTGAAATGGTTAAACACAATGTAATTTTGAAAAAACGGGTTTATATACCAAGGTCCCAGTGACCATGACCTTTTGACACCAACATTAATGGGCCATGTCTTTTACAATAAATAAGTTGTCCCCAAATCCCTAAAAAAGTATATTCTTTATGATATAAAACAAGTCTAATTAATTTCTAAATATTCAAGTTTTACTGAATTTTGTGGTCAAATGGTCAAAGGTTATGGTCACTGTAACCTTGCTTCCTTAAGGAGAGGGCATAACACATTGTCTTTATGGTCAAAAGCACTATGACCTGCTTAAAAATAGTTTTCAACATTAACATTTTGTAAGGGCATTGGTTTTCAGAAATAAGGGAAAACAAATAGAATTCATGGAATTAGTGAAAAATAAATGGATAAGGGCATTAAAAAAAGGTAAATTGAAATGGAAACATGATATTAAAATGAAAATTAATGGATAAGGGCATTTTCCTCTAGAAAGTGAGATTGATTCTCATGTAAAGTTGTAACTTATTAAGTACCAATATGTTTCCCACCCTGACGTCATACTTTCTGGGCATACTAATAACATGATGCATAACACAAATTTGACAATTCTATTGATTTTACTAAATGTACCTTCAAGCTTAGATGGTATAGTTTACAAAACATAAATGAAACGGAATCAGCACATTTGGGAAGCAGAAAATGGCAAATTCTCCTTCGAGCAATACTTACCATTATATTACTCTTTGATAATACAAGCTAGCTAGCTAGCTGCTCTAGGAATCTAGATTTAGATAGCTTTACGGGCTCCTGGAATCAGGTACCCAGCTCCAAACACCCGGGTACCTGTCTGCCAGTGAGGCTCATTCTTGTTTGCATAGCAACAAGAGCAATACATGCTTTTTGCATATTGAAATATACTTAGTTTTCTCAAAGTTTAAGTCTTTGTGCCTCATTTAGCTAAGTTTTTCGCACCAGGAATTATTGGATTACCATGGATTACCAACTGAAACTCAGGTTGTATTCTTTCATGTTATTCTCTAGCATATATGGAGACTTAGGTCTCTAAAATTTTGTTTGTTGCATTTCCCAATTTCTGACCCCGAATCTGGGACGTGTGGTTACAACGAAATATGCCAGATAAGGTCGCCTCATTTAATCCCATTGGCGATCGGCAGTAATATGAAATTGGATGTTGGCTATACAGTTTTTTAACATGAGAATCGGCTGACGTCATTCTCCGTATTATCTGAGTGGGTGACATCACACCCGTGTTGTTTCTCGGATTTTTGTCTAGCTTGCGAAGCAGGATTGAGACATAGGTATCACTTTTCCAGCGGCGGCGGCGTAAACTTTTAAGTTAAGTTTATATCTCAGCAATGCCTGATCCAATTGGAACCAAACTTGGATGCATAGTAATATACATCAAAATGAAGCAGCACGCTGATGCAGGCTTCATGCGTTCAAGGTTATGGGGTCAAAGGTCACGGTATAATCTTTGTTAATATTTTACGTTACGTTTTTACGTTAAACAAAAGTTATTGTCTTATATCTCAACAATGCCTGATCCAATTGGAACCAAACTTGGGTACATGGAGATATACATCGAAAGGAAGCAGCACGCTGATGCAGGTATCACGAGGTCAAGTTTATGGTGTCAAAGCTCACGGTATAATCTTCGTTAATATTTTATGTTATGTTTTTGCGTTAAACAAAAGTTATTGCCTTATATCTCAACAATGCCTTATCCAATTGGAACCAAACTTGGGTACATGGTGATTTACATTTAACGGAAGCAGCATGCTGATGTAGACATCATGAGGTCAAGGTTATGGGGGTCAACGGTCACAGTATAATCTTTGTTAATATTTTATTGTCTTGCCTGCAAAGCAGAAAAAGTGAGACAGGTATCACTTTTCCGATGGCGACGGCGTCAACATTATAAGGTTCTGCATTTAGCAAAACTTCTCAGCTTATATTTCAGGATTAGTTAAGCCTATTGCAACTAAACTTGGTTATCTATAATGATAGGAAGCAGCATGATGTTGTTGGGTCACAAGATCAACGGTCAAGGTCACTGTGACCTTGATACAGAACTCTGTTATTTCATCATTAGGTTTTTGCGTTTAGCAAAACTTCTCAGCTTATATTTCATGAGTGGTTAAGTCTATTGCAGCTAAACTTGGATACCTAGTTACCTATAACGTTAGGAAGCAGCATGATGATGTTTGGGTCACAAGGTCAAAGGTCAAGGGCACTGACCTTGATACAGACCTGTCAACATTAGTTTTTGCATTTGGCAAAACCTTTCAGCTTATATTTCAGAATTGGTTAAGCCTATTGCAACAAAACTTGGATAAACGGTTGCCTATAATGATAGGAAGTAGCATGATGATGTAGGGTCAAAGGTCAAGGTCACTGGGACCATGATACAGAACAATGTTATTTCAACATTAAGTTTTTGCGTTTAGCAAAATTTCTCAGCTTATATTTTAGGATTGGTTAAGCCTATTGCAACTGAACTTGGATACATGGTTACCTATAATGTTAGGAAGCAGCATGATAACATTGAGGGCAGAAGGTCAAATGTAAAGGTAACTGTGACAAACAGTTAATTCCGCGGAATTCTTGTTATGGTGAAGGAAATCTTTTATTAATTCGCGCATCTTATTCTTGGTGCTGCATGCTTTTTGTACCAGAAAACTTTAGAATTATGTCAAGTTTTGCGTGGTAATCATGATCTGTTTGCATTGATCTGTGTTTTCAAAATTCTTGATTTAAGATATGTGTTCTGCGTTTTTACCGTGTTCTACAGCAGTTTGTTTATCATTTTGTTGTTTCCTTCACATATCGTTTTGGCCTTCGTTTGAGTAGTATAATTTTAAAATTAATTCTTAAATATACCGCGAATGCAATTTGATATGGTTCCTGGTTCCATGTGATACATCCGTCAGGATCAGTATATGGGTGTATTTAATGTCCGCTATCGTTCGTGTCGCCAGCTTACGCGATCTTGGTTGAAACGTTGCCGGTTTGGGGTGCAGGAGGGTTTACATTTAATTTATGGTCAAAATATGTGAAAATTATTTGTCTGCCTTCTATTCCTGTTTCGCTCCACTTGCTTATTTTAGGTTTTGTGCTTATAGAGCCTACCCTGCCATCTTGTTCCGAATGCCATAAGTTCATGAAAGTCGCCTACAAAGACCATGTATGTTTTCGATGTTCTTCCTGTAAAGTTGATAATAGGTGTAATGCTTGTTCAGTGTGGCCGATCGAGATGTTGGTTGAGTTCCTTTCCCAGAAGGACTTGGCCGGGTCTGACGCGGGTCAGGCAATATGAAAAGAAATTGTGGAGCATCTGTTTTGGCCCCTGGGGGCGCTCCACGTCTGCAGTCGGAGGTTTCGGAGATGGCACCTCTGGCGTGGTTCGGGCCCTCCATGTAAGGC
>JAVVLW010004190.1:0-19991 GCA_034401795.1 Chaetoderma sp. LZ-2023a | reverse complement strand
TGTCAAAAACCTGTACGAAAGATCACCCCAAGGTGAATCGCAAAGTTGTCCAAACCGAACAAGTAGTCTCTTGAATATGCTTGAAACTACCGTTTGATCCAATATACATGTATATACATATACGGATCCAGTATCCAGGCCAGTAGCCAACCACCCCCCCCCCCCCGATCTCTTAATAAGGCAATCCTTTATACCGGTCTGACTGTGCACCAAGGCAGCCAAAGGTATTGCTCGCTAATCGGGTTATGTATGTGGAAAATCTGACAACGCTAAATTGACAGGAATGCAGATTCTAATACATTGCAACATTTACAAAATGCATAATTTGTCACATCGCCCAAACGAAATGGCCATAATTTCCTCTATACAATGTTGCTGTTTGATGTTGCTATGGGAAAGAGCAACCATATTCTGAACATTGACTATCAAAAGAAACACGGGAACATGAAATATTGAAGAATAACTAAAAACGCTGTCGTGATTGGAATAGTGAATTAGAGTACATCTTATGTAAAGCAGAATACCGCGAGACCCGGCTCGTATTTTAAAGACAGACTCACTCATGCCCAAAATCCAAGATCACCAGCCCGGATGATTTCAAAAATCAATAAACGGGAAAACTGATCTTTAAATGTCATAAGCGCATACACTTTCAGCAACGTAATTCAGCAACCAAATTCTTACAAACTACCGCTTACTTCACGGATTTGATGACCAAATTTCAATTTGCTGTGAATTGGGCATAAAAGCGTTAGGCCCCGATACTGCCACCGTGATCGCGCGAGGAATTATTCAAGCGTAGAAGATTTAACCATATGCTCAATACGGCCAAATACCCCATGTTGCTGAATGATCATACAACAATTACATGATGCCCATATGTTGCTAAATTATTACTAATAATTTATGAAATAGATAGATAGATAGTGCATTTATATCGCACTGAACTCCATGCGATTGTATGCTCTAAGCGCTGTACATCTGATCCCCTGTTCATTTGACAGCCACATACGGCAGCCACATATGGCAGCCACATACGGCGCACAGAGAGCTATGCCATCACAGGTACGTATTTACAGCTAGGTTGACTGGAGCAACGGAGAGTTAAGTGACTTGCTCAAGGACACAACGTAGCAGACCGGCCAGGAAGCGAAAAGAGAGGGCCGGCTGCTGTCCTGAAGCAACCTGAGAAAGAGTGTCAACCAAAGGGGTAGACACATTTCCACAAGGAGGAACAGAAAAATCACTGGAAGGAAAAATAGCTCCACTAGTGTGACTATCCTGGAAACCTTCCAAAGAACTAATATTTGAATTTGCATCTTCCTCATTAGTACTCCAACCATCATTGCTGTAATCAGTGTCATACCCATCTTCAAAGTGATCCTTAGCGTATATAGTGACTCCATCTTGAAAGGTCACATGTGATTCTGAGATGCTGTGTTGAGGTTGCATCTCAATTCCTAATGGGGCCTGTGTACTAGGATGCGCAAATGCATCATCACTAAGGTGCTCTAATGCACTGGGGACAGTGTTTGTTAGCGAATATTCCGCCATTTTGGATCTACTCTACAATGTCTATTTTAGAATGCCTATGTGTGATAACTTATGTGGCCTAAGACAGGATCTTGCCTATTAACAAATGCCAATTCTAGACTGTATGGAATACAAGATTCTATCTTAAAGCCAGATAATTAATCATTAAGTGAATGGATCCAACCTTGGATTACCACAGTTGTATTATGGATCCTAAGAATACAAACAGTGTAGAAAAACTACTATTTAACGAGTTGCTAACTCGTTAATGATCTGAACTTAAGGTACGATCAGTGATAGTAACACTGTAATATTAAGAACAGGCCATAAATTGCTTATGGAAATTAAAAGCCAAAGTGAAGTGGCAATTCACAGTAGTGGGGGCTTAATAATTTCCTTTCACAAAGAATAATTAAATACAAGTTTGGATTATTCACTGACAAGGTAGAAATGCAATTAATAAAGACCTGACCCTAGCATAGCTCAGTGTTTAACACCTACGGCTTAAGACCAGGTCATAAGATTAACTCCTAATATAAGTGTGAATGAAATTCAATAACTGCTATAATGTATGCTCTGTTGCTACGGAAGAAATGCGTTTGACAAAAGCCCTATTTCAGAACTTAATAACTTAAAATTAAATGGATGCCATTATGCTGGTAAACAGTAGTAAGTATGAATAGTTCCCAAGTATTATAACTGCTAAGACAATTATCCAATCATCTGTGTCTAATTAAACTTACAATGATTCAATTAAATGATATAATTCGTGAAACAGTTGTAATGTCAATAGTTTTTCAAGTTATTAATGGCTAAGGGAACTCACTGTTAACTGATCATTTATACTGAATTAAGGTTACAATGATTCAATTAAATGATATAAGCCGTGAAACAGTTGTAATGTCAATAGGTTCCCAAGTTATTAACTGCTAAGGGAACTGATCATTTATACTGAATTACGGTTACAAGTACAAAGCCACAGTTAAATGATAACTGGTCAAATGTCGACTTATATGAAATAGAAATTGGCAGATACCAATTTTAATGAAAATTTGCTCTCGTCTGTAAAAAGAACTAGCAGTTTTATTTGGTTCTGGCGAAGATATGTTTACAATTTCATGATTTTCTGGCATTGAAACAAGTTTTACACATTGCCAAGACAGTAAATCAGAAATTGTACAAGTATCGACAGTGGTTGCTAGGGGTAGCCGAGAGGAATGATATGTGATATGAAATAGCAACTATTACCACTATGAGATCTCAAACATGGAGTGCACTGGATTTACCTAATATCATGGTCACCTGGACAGACAATTTGGGGAATCGGGTATATAAATGGCTAGACTCAAATGGGTAGTTTCAGAAATCCAGAAGTCAGAATAATATCAACTACTGGAGGACATGTCCTTAATTTTTAAGAAAAACAGGAACTAGAATTTAATCAAGTAAGTGGTTAATTAGATAGTGGGAATATTATTAACGAAGCCTTAAGACTTACACTATACACTTACATCAGCTCCTGTTCTTTAGAAGTAAGCCACGGTGGCTTATGAAGTTGTCAATCAGTTGAAATGCTGGTCCTCATTGCTGCCAGTTTCTAACCATAAACCAAAAATGATATAGTATGCGAGCACTCAAATTAAGAATCATTACATGCTAAACAGCAAAATTAAAGATCCCTCGTGGAGCCCAAAGCTCAACACGGAATACTACACTACTCAAATCACAGCTACATTATATCTCAATGTACACTTTATCTGAACAACGTACTCGCGTATTAGTAACCTAAGTATTAAGCAAACTGACAGAAATTCGGACTAGCACAACAACTAAGAAACTACACTGAGTTCATCGCCCTACACCAGCTAGGGCAATTCAAGGTCGGACCCAGAGTCCAATTTTTACCTGGAATTTATACCCAAAAAGTGTTGCATGCGCCACAAATTCAGACGCCCATGTAGAAAATCCTTGGCAAAAAGTGCTCATTTTTAACATAACAATAGGTGAATAAATTGTCAGATTACCATATCAAAATATTGCTGGTTTAAACATCACCATTGTGATGGCCCACCTGTTTAAACATTAACATAACAATAGATTAGGCATTGGTACGGAGTGCAAATGCACCGGACTGTAATATGCTAATAGGGTTATGTATGTGGAAAATCTGACAACGCTAAATTGACAGGAATGCAGATTCTAATACATTGCAACATTTACAAAATGCATAATTTGTCACATCGCCCAAACGAAATGGCCATAATTTCCTCTATACAATGTTGCTGTTTGATGTTGCTATGGGAAAGAGCAACCATATTCTGAACATTGACTATCAAAAGAAACACGGGAACATGAAATATTGAAGAATAACTAAAAACGCTGTCGTGATTGGAATAGTGAATTAGAGTACATCTTATGTAAAGCAGAATACCGCGAGACCCGGCTCGTATTTTAAAGACAGACTCACTCATGCCCAAAATCCAAGATCACCAGCCCGGATGATTTCAAAAATCAATAAACGGGAAAACTGATCTTTAAATGTCATAAGCGCATACACTTTCAGCAACGTAATTCAGCAACCAAATTCTTACAAACTACCGCTTACTTCACGGATTTGATGACCAAATTTCAATTTGCTGTGAATTGGGCATAAAAGCGTTAGGCCCCGATACTGCCACCGTGATCGCGCGAGGAATTATTCAAGCGTAGAAGATTTAACCATATGCTCAATACGGCCAAATACCCCATGTTGCTGAATGATCATACAACAATTACATGATGCCCATATGTTGCTAAATTATTACTAATAATTTATGAAATAGATAGATAGATAGTGCATTTATATCGCACTGAACTCCATGCGATTGTATGCTCTAAGCGCTGTACATCTGATCCCCTGTTCATTTGACAGCCACATACGGCAGCCACATATGGCAGCCACATACGGCGCACAGAGAGCTATGCCATCACAGGTACGTATTTACAGCTAGGTTGACTGGAGCAACGGAGAGTTAAGTGACTTGCTCAAGGACACAACGTAGCAGACCGGCCAGGAAGCGAAAAGAGAGGGCCGGCTGCTGTCCTGAAGCAACCTGAGAAAGAGTGTCAACCAAAGGAGTAGACACATTTCCACAAGGAGGAACAGAAAAATCACTGGAAGGAAAAATAGCTCCACTAGTGTGACTATCCTGGAAACCTTCCAAAGAACTAATATTTGAATTTGCATCTTCCTCATTAGTACTCCAACCATCATTGCTGTAATCAGTGTCATACCCATCTTCAAAGTGATCCTTAGCATATATAGTGACTCCATCTTGAAAGGTCACATGTGATTCTGAGATGCTGTGTTGAGGTTGCATCTCAATTCCTAATGGGGCCTGTGTACTAGGATGCGCAAATGCATCATCACTAAGGTGCTCTAATGCACTGGGGACAGTGTTTGTTAGCGAATATTCCGCCATTTTGGATCTACTCTACAATGTCTATTTTAGAATGCCTATGTGTGATAACTTATGTGGCCTAAGACAGGATCTTGCCTATTAACAAATGCCAATTCTAGACTGTATGGAATACAAGATTCTATCTTAAAGCCAGATAATTAATCATTAAGTGAATGGATCCAACCTTGGATTACCACAGTTGTATTATGGATCCTAAGAATACAAACAGTGTAGAAAAACTACTATTTAACGAGTTGCTAACTCGTTAATGATCTGAACTTAAGGTACGATCAGTGATAGTAACACTGTAATATTAAGAACAGGCCATAAATTGCTTATGGAAATTAAAAGCCAAAGTGAAGTGGCAATTCACAGTAGTGGGGGCTTAATAATTTCCTTTCACAAAGAATAATTAAATACAAGTTTGGATTATTCACTGACAAGGTAGAAATGCAATTAATAAAGACCTGACCCTAGCATAGCTCAGTGTTTAACACCTACGGCTTAAGACCAGGTCATAAGATTAACTCCTAATATAAGTGTGAATGAAATTCAATAACTGCTATAATGTATGCTCTGTTGCTACGGAAGAAATGCGTTTGACAAAAGCCCTATTTCAGAACTTAATAACTTAAAATTAAATGGATGCCATTATGCTGGTAAACAGTAGTAAGTATGAATAGTTCCCAAGTATTATAACTGCTAAGACAATTATCCAATCATCTGTGTCTAATTAAACTTACAATGATTCAATTAAATGATATAATTCGTGAAACAGTTGTAATGTCAATAGTTTTTCAAGTTATTAATGGCTAAGGGAACTCACTGTTAACTGATCATTTATACTGAATTAAGGTTACAATGATTCAATTAAATGATATAAGCCGTGAAACAGTTGTAATGTCAATAGGTTCCCAAGTTATTAACTGCTAAGGGAACTGATCATTTATACTGAATTACGGTTACAAGTACAAAGCCACAGTTAAATGATAACTGGTCAAATGTCGACTTATATGAAATAGAAATTGGCAGATACCAATTTTAATGAAAATTTGCTCTCGTCTGTAAAAAGAACTAGCAGTTTTATTTGGTTCTGGCGAAGATATGTTTACAATTTCATGATTTTCTGGCATTGAAACAAGTTTTACACATTGCCAAGACAGTAAATCAGAAATTGTACAAGTATCGACAGTGGTTGCTAGGGGTAGCCGAGAGGAATGATATGTGATATGAAATAGCAACTATTACCACTATGAGATCTCAAACATGGAGTGCACTGGATTTACCTAATATCATGGTCACCTGGACAGACAATTTGGGGAATCGGGTATATAAATGGCTAGACTCAAATGGGTAGTTTCAGAAATCCAGAAGTCAGAATAATATCAACTACTGGAGGACATGTCCTTAATTTTTAAGAAAAACAGGAACTAGAATTTAATCAAGTAAGTGGTTAATTAGATAGTGGGAATATTATTAACGAAGCCTTAAGACTTACACTATACACTTACATCAGCTCCTGTTCTTTAGAAGTAAGCCACGGTGGCTTATGAAGTTGTCAATCAGTTGAAATGCTGGTCCTCATTGCTGCCAGTTTCTAACCATAAACCAAAAATGATATAGTATGCGAGCACTCAAATTAAGAATCATTACATGCTAAACAGCAAAATTAAAGATCCCTCGTGGAGCCCAAAGCTCAACACGGAATACTACACTACTCAAATCACAGCTACATTATATCTCAATGTACACTTTATCTGAACAACGTACTCGCGTATTAGTAACCTAAGTATTAAGCAAACTGACAGAAATTCGGACTAGCACAACAACTAAGAGACTACGCTGAGTTCATCGCCCTACACCAGCTAGGGCAATTCAAGGTCGGACCCAGAGTCCAATTTTTACCTGGAATTTATACCCAAAAAGTGTTGCATGCGCCACAAATTCAGACGCCCATGTAGAAAATCCTTGGCAAAAAGTGCTCATTTTTAACATAACAATAGGTGAATAAATTGTCAGATTACCATATCAAAATATTGCTGGTTTAAACATCACCATTGTGATGGCCCACCTGTTTAAACATTAACATAACAATAGATTAGGCATTGGTACGGAGTGCAAATGCACCGGACTGTAATATGCTAATAGGGTTATGTATGTGGAAAATCTGACAACGCTAAATTGACAGGAATGCAGATTCTAATACATTGCAACATTTACAAAATGCATAATTTGTCACATCGCCCAAACGAAATGGCCATAATTTCCTCTATACAATGTTGCTGTTTGATGTTGCTATGGGAAAGAGCAACCATATTCTGAACATTGACTATCAAAAGAAACACGGGAACATGAAATATTGAAGAATAACTAAAAACGCTGTCGTGATTGGAATAGTGAATTAGAGTACATCTTATGTAAAGCAGAATACCGCGAGACCCGGCTCGTATTTTAAAGACAGACTCACTCATGCCCAAAATCCAAGATCACCAGCCCGGATGATTTCAAAAATCAATAAACGGGAAAACTGATCTTTAAATGTCATAAGCGCATACACTTTCAGCAACGTAATTCAGCAACCAAATTCTTACAAACTACCGCTTACTTCACGGATTTGATGACCAAATTTCAATTTGCTGTGAATTGGGCATAAAAGCGTTAGGCCCCGATACTGCCACCGTGATCGCGCGAGGAATTATTCAAGCGTAGAAGATTTAACCATATGCTCAATACGGCCAAATACCCCATGTTGCTGAATGATCATACAACAATTACATGATGCCCATATGTTGCTAAATTATTACTAATAATTTATGAAATAGATAGATAGATAGTGCATTTATATCGCACTGAACTCCATGCGATTGTATGCTCTAAGCGCTGTACATCTGATCCCCTGTTCATTTGACAGCCACATACGGCAGCCACATATGGCAGCCACATACGGCGCACAGAGAGCTATGCCATCACAGGTACGTATTTACAGCTAGGTTGACTGGAGCAACGGAGAGTTAAGTGACTTGCTCAAGGACACAACGTAGCAGACCGGCCAGGAAGCGAAAAGAGAGGGCCGGCTGCTGTCCTGAAGCAACCTGAGAAAGAGTGTCAACCAAAGGGGTAGACACATTTCCACAAGGAGGAACAGAAAAATCACTGGAAGGAAAAATAGCTCCACTAGTGTGACTATCCTGGAAACCTTCCAAAGAACTAATATTTGAATTTGCATCTTCCTCATTAGTACTCCAACCATCATTGCTGTAATCAGTGTCATACCCATCTTCAAAGTGATCCTTAGCGTATATAGTGACTCCATCTTGAAAGGTCACATGTGATTCTGAGATGCTGTGTTGAGGTTGCATCTCAATTCCTAATGGGGCCTGTGTACTAGGATGCGCAAATGCATCATCACTAAGGTGCTCTAATGCACTGGGGACAGTGTTTGTTAGCGAATATTCCGCCATTTTGGATCTACTCTACAATGTCTATTTTAGAATGCCTATGTGTGATAACTTATGTGGCCTAAGACAGGATCTTGCCTATTAACAAATGCCAATTCTAGACTGTATGGAATACAAGATTCTATCTTAAAGCCAGATAATTAATCATTAAGTGAATGGATCCAACCTTGGATTACCACAGTTGTATTATGGATCCTAAGAATACAAACAGTGTAGAAAAACTACTATTTAACGAGTTGCTAACTCGTTAATGATCTGAACTTAAGGTACGATCAGTGATAGTAACACTGTAATATTAAGAACAGGCCATAAATTGCTTATGGAAATTAAAAGCCAAAGTGAAGTGGCAATTCACAGTAGTGGGGGCTTAATAATTTCCTTTCACAAAGAATAATTAAATACAAGTTTGGATTATTCACTGACAAGGTAGAAATGCAATTAATAAAGACCTGACCCTAGCATAGCTCAGTGTTTAACACCTACGGCTTAAGACCAGGTCATAAGATTAACTCCTAATATAAGTGTGAATGAAATTCAATAACTGCTATAATGTATGCTCTGTTGCTACGGAAGAAATGCGTTTGACAAAAGCCCTATTTCAGAACTTAATAACTTAAAATTAAATGGATGCCATTATGCTGGTAAACAGTAGTAAGTATGAATAGTTCCCAAGTATTATAACTGCTAAGACAATTATCCAATCATCTGTGTCTAATTAAACTTACAATGATTCAATTAAATGATATAATTCGTGAAACAGTTGTAATGTCAATAGTTTTTCAAGTTATTAATGGCTAAGGGAACTCACTGTTAACTGATCATTTATACTGAATTAAGGTTACAATGATTCAATTAAATGATATAAGCCGTGAAACAGTTGTAATGTCAATAGGTTCCCAAGTTATTAACTGCTAAGGGAACTGATCATTTATACTGAATTACGGTTACAAGTACAAAGCCACAGTTAAATGATAACTGGTCAAATGTCGACTTATATGAAATAGAAATTGGCAGATACCAATTTTAATGAAAATTTGCTCTCGTCTGTAAAAAGAACTAGCAGTTTTATTTGGTTCTGGCGAAGATATGTTTACAATTTCATGATTTTCTGGCATTGAAACAAGTTTTACACATTGCCAAGACAGTAAATCAGAAATTGTACAAGTATCGACAGTGGTTGCTAGGGGTAGCCGAGAGGAATGATATGTGATATGAAATAGCAACTATTACCACTATGAGATCTCAAACATGGAGTGCACTGGATTTACCTAATATCATGGTCACCTGGACAGACAATTTGGGGAATCGGGTATATAAATGGCTAGACTCAAATGGGTAGTTTCAGAAATCCAGAAGTCAGAATAATATCAACTACTGGAGGACATGTCCTTAATTTTTAAGAAAAACAGGAACTAGAATTTAATCAAGTAAGTGGTTAATTAGATAGTGGGAATATTATTAACGAAGCCTTAAGACTTACACTATACACTTACATCAGCTCCTGTTCTTTAGAAGTAAGCCACGGTGGCTTATGAAGTTGTCAATCAGTTGAAATGCTGGTCCTCATTGCTGCCAGTTTCTAACCATAAACCAAAAATGATATAGTATGCGAGCACTCAAATTAAGAATCATTACATGCTAAACAGCAAAATTAAAGATCCCTCGTGGAGCCCAAAGCTCAACACGGAATACTACACTACTCAAATCACAGCTACATTATATCTCAATGTACACTTTATCTGAACAACGTACTCGCGTATTAGTAACCTAAGTATTAAGCAAACTGACAGAAATTCGGACTAGCACAACAACTAAGAGACTACGCTGAGTTCATCGCCCTACACCAGCTAGGGCAATTCAAGGTCGGACCCAGAGTCCAATTTTTACCTGGAATTTATACCCAAAAAGTGTTGCATGCGCCACAAATTCAGACGCCCATGTAGAAAATCCTTGGCAAAAAGTGCTCATTTTTAACATAACAATAGGTGAATAAATTGTCAGATTACCATATCAAAATATTGCTGGTTTAAACATCACCATTGTGATGGCCCACCTGTTTAAACATTAACATAACAATAGATTAGGCATTGGTACGGAGTGCAAATGCACCGGACTGTAATATGCTAATAGGGTTATGTATGTGGAAAATCTGACAACGCTAAATTGACAGGAATGCAGATTCTAATACATTGCAACATTTACAAAATGCATAATTTGTCACATCGCCCAAACGAAATGGCCATAATTTCCTCTATACAATGTTGCTGTTTGATGTTGCTATGGGAAAGAGCAACCATATTCTGAACATTGACTATCAAAAGAAACACGGGAACATGAAATATTGAAGAATAACTAAAAACGCTGTCGTGATTGGAATAGTGAATTAGAGTACATCTTATGTAAAGCAGAATACCGCGAGACCCGGCTCGTATTTTAAAGACAGACTCACTCATGCCCAAAATCCAAGATCACCAGCCCGGATGATTTCAAAAATCAATAAACGGGAAAACTGATCTTTAAATGTCATAAGCGCATACACTTTCAGCAACGTAATTCAGCAACCAAATTCTTACAAACTACCGCTTACTTCACGGATTTGATGACCAAATTTCAATTTGCTGTGAATTGGGCATAAAAGCGTTAGGCCCCGATACTGCCACCGTGATCGCGCGAGGAATTATTCAAGCGTAGAAGATTTAACCATATGCTCAATACGGCCAAATACCCCATGTTGCTGAATGATCATACAACAATTACATGATGCCCATATGTTGCTAAATTATTACTAATAATTTATGAAATAGATAGATAGATAGTGCATTTATATCGCACTGAACTCCATGCGATTGTATGCTCTAAGCGCTGTACATCTGATCCCCTGTTCATTTGACAGCCACATACGGCAGCCACATATGGCAGCCACATACGGCGCACAGAGAGCTATGCCATCACAGGTACCTATTTACAGCTAGGTTGACTGGAGCAACGGAGAGTTAAGTGACTTGCTCAAGGACACAACGTAGCAGACCGGCCAGGAAGCGAAAAGAGAGGGCCGGCTGCTGTCCTGAAGCAACCTGAGAAAGAGTGTCAACCAAAGGGGTAGACACATTTCCACAAGGAGGAACAGAAAAATCACTGGAAGGAAAAATAGCTCCACTAGTGTGACTATCCTGGAAACCTTCCAAAGAACTAATATTTGAATTTGCATCTTCCTCATTAGTACTCCAACCATCATTGCTGTAATCAGTGTCATACCCATCTTCAAAGTGATCCTTAGCGTATATAGTGACTCCATCTTGAAAGGTCACATGTGATTCTGAGATGCTGTGTTGAGGTTGCATCTCAATTCCTAATGGGGCCTGTGTACTAGGATGCGCAAATGCATCATCACTAAGGTGCTCTAATGCACTGGGGACAGTGTTTGTTAGCGAATATTCCGCCATTTTGGATCTACTCTACAATGTCTATTTTAGAATGCCTATGTGTGATAACTTATGTGGCCTAAGACAGGATCTTGCCTATTAACAAATGCCAATTCTAGACTGTATGGAATACAAGATTCTATCTTAAAGCCAGATAATTAATCATTAAGTGAATGGATCCAACCTTGGATTACCACAGTTGTATTATGGATCCTAAGAATACAAACAGTGTAGAAAAACTACTATTTAACGAGTTGCTAACTCGTTAATGATCTGAACTTAAGGTACGATCAGTGATAGTAACACTGTAATATTAAGAACAGGCCATAAATTGCTTATGGAAATTAAAAGCCAAAGTGAAGTGGCAATTCACAGTAGTGGGGGCTTAATAATTTCCTTTCACAAAGAATAATTAAATACAAGTTTGGATTATTCACTGACAAGGTAGAAATGCAATTAATAAAGACCTGACCCTAGCATAGCTCAGTGTTTAACACCTACGGCTTAAGACCAGGTCATAAGATTAACTCCTAATATAAGTGTGAATGAAATTCAATAACTGCTATAATGTATGCTCTGTTGCTACGGAAGAAATGCGTTTGACAAAAGCCCTATTTCAGAACTTAATAACTTAAAATTAAATGGATGCCATTATGCTGGTAAACAGTAGTAAGTATGAATAGTTCCCAAGTATTATAACTGCTAAGACAATTATCCAATCATCTGTGTCTAATTAAACTTACAATGATTCAATTAAATGATATAATTCGTGAAACAGTTGTAATGTCAATAGTTTTTCAAGTTATTAATGGCTAAGGGAACTCACTGTTAACTGATCATTTATACTGAATTAAGGTTACAATGATTCAATTAAATGATATAAGCCGTGAAACAGTTGTAATGTCAATAGGTTCCCAAGTTATTAACTGCTAAGGGAACTGATCATTTATACTGAATTACGGTTACAAGTACAAAGCCACAGTTAAATGATAACTGGTCAAATGTCGACTTATATGAAATAGAAATTGGCAGATACCAATTTTAATGAAAATTTGCTCTCGTCTGTAAAAAGAACTAGCAGTTTTATTTGGTTCTGGCGAAGATATGTTTACAATTTCATGATTTTCTGGCATTGAAACAAGTTTTACACATTGCCAAGACAGTAAATCAGAAATTGTACAAGTATCGACAGTGGTTGCTAGGGGTAGCCGAGAGGAATGATATGTGATATGAAATAGCAACTATTACCACTATGAGATCTCAAACATGGAGTGCACTGGATTTACCTAATATCATGGTCACCTGGACAGACAATTTGGGGAATCGGGTATATAAATGGCTAGACTCAAATGGGTAGTTTCAGAAATCCAGAAGTCAGAATAATATCAACTACTGGAGGACATGTCCTTAATTTTTAAGAAAAACAGGAACTAGAATTTAATCAAGTAAGTGGTTAATTAGATAGTGGGAATATTATTAACGAAGCCTTAAGACTTACACTATACACTTACATCAGCTCCTGTTCTTTAGAAGTAAGCCACGGTGGCTTATGAAGTTGTCAATCAGTTGAAATGCTGGTCCTCATTGCTGCCAGTTTCTAACCATAAACCAAAAATGATATAGTATGCGAGCACTCAAATTAAGAATCATTACATGCTAAACAGCAAAATTAAAGATCCCTCGTGGAGCCCAAAGCTCAACACGGAATACTACACTACTCAAATCACAGCTACATTATATCTCAATGTACACTTTATCTGAACAACGTACTCGCGTATTAGTAACCTAAGTATTAAGCAAACTGACAGAAATTCGGACTAGCACAACAACTAAGAGACTACGCTGAGTTCATCGCCCTACACCAGCTAGGGCAATTCAAGGTCGGACCCAGAGTCCAATTTTTACCTGGAATTTATACCCAAAAAGTGTTGCATGCGCCACAAATTCAGACGCCCATGTAGAAAATCCTTGGCAAAAAGTGCTCATTTTTAACATAACAATAGGTGAATAAATTGTCAGATTACCATATCAAAATATTGCTGGTTTAAACATCACCATTGTGATGGCCCACCTGTTTAAACATTAACATAACAATAGATTAGGCATTGGTACGGAGTGCAAATGCACCGGACTGTAATATGCTAATAGGGTTATGTATGTGGAAAATCTGACAACGCTAAATTGACAGGAATGCAGATTCTAATACATTGCAACATTTACAAAATGCATAATTTGTCACATCGCCCAAACGAAATGGCCATAATTTCCTCTATACAATGTTGCTGTTTGATGTTGCTATGGGAAAGAGCAACCATATTCTGAACATTGACTATCAAAAGAAACACGGGAACATGAAATATTGAAGAATAACTAAAAACGCTGTCGTGATTGGAATAGTGAATTAGAGTACATCTTATGTAAAGCAGAATACCGCGAGACCCGGCTCGTATTTTAAAGACAGACTCACTCATGCCCAAAATCCAAGATCACCAGCCCGGATGATTTCAAAAATCAATAAACGGGAAAACTGATCTTTAAATGTCATAAGCGCATACACTTTCAGCAACGTAATTCAGCAACCAAATTCTTACAAACTACCGCTTACTTCACGGATTTGATGACCAAATTTCAATTTGCTGTGAATTGGGCATAAAAGCGTTAGGCCCCGATACTGCCACCGTGATCGCGCGAGGAATTATTCAAGCGTAGAAGATTTAACCATATGCTCAATACGGCCAAATACCCCATGTTGCTGAATGATCATACAACAATTACATGATGCCCATATGTTGCTAAATTATTACTAATAATTTATGAAATAGATAGATAGATAGTGCATTTATATCGCACTGAACTCCATGCGATTGTATGCTCTAAGCGCTGTACATCTGATCCCCTGTTCATTTGACAGCCACATACGGCAGCCACATATGGCAGCCACATACGGCGCACAGAGAGCTATGCCATCACAGGTACCTATTTACAGCTAGGTTGACTGGAGCAACGGAGAGTTAAGTGACTTGCTCAAGGACACAACGTAGCAGACCGGCCAGGAAGCGAAAAGAGAGGGCCGGCTGCTGTCCTGAAGCAACCTGAGAAAGAGTGTCAACCAAAGGGGTAGACACATTTCCACAAGGAGGAACAGAAAAATCACTGGAAGGAAAAATAGCTCCACTAGTGTGACTATCCTGGAAACCTTCCAAAGAACTAATATTTGAATTTGCATCTTCCTCATTAGTACTCCAACCATCATTGCTGTAATCAGTGTCATACCCATCTTCAAAGTGATCCTTAGCGTATATAGTGACTCCATCTTGAAAGGTCACATGTGATTCTGAGATGCTGTGTTGAGGTTGCATCTCAATTCCTAATGGGGCCTGTGTACTAGGATGCGCAAATGCATCATCACTAAGGTGCTCTAATGCACTGGGGACAGTGTTTGTTAGCGAATATTCCGCCATTTTGGATCTACTCTACAATGTCTATTTTAGAATGCCTATGTGTGATAACTTATGTGGCCTAAGACAGGATCTTGCCTATTAACAAATGCCAATTCTAGACTGTATGGAATACAAGATTCTATCTTAAAGCCAGATAATTAATCATTAAGTGAATGGATCCAACCTTGGATTACCACAGTTGTATTATGGATCCTAAGAATACAAACAGTGTAGAAAAACTACTATTTAACGAGTTGCTAACTCGTTAATGATCTGAACTTAAGGTACGATCAGTGATAGTAACACTGTAATATTAAGAACAGGCCATAAATTGCTTATGGAAATTAAAAGCCAAAGTGAAGTGGCAATTCACAGTAGTGGGGGCTTAATAATTTCCTTTCACAAAGAATAATTAAATACAAGTTTGGATTATTCACTGACAAGGTAGAAATGCAATTAATAAAGACCTGACCCTAGCATAGCTCAGTGTTTAACACCTACGGCTTAAGACCAGGTCATAAGATTAACTCCTAATATAAGTGTGAATGAAATTCAATAACTGCTATAATGTATGCTCTGTTGCTACGGAAGAAATGCGTTTGACAAAAGCCCTATTTCAGAACTTAATAACTTAAAATTAAATGGATGCCATTATGCTGGTAAACAGTAGTAAGTATGAATAGTTCCCAAGTATTATAACTGCTAAGACAATTATCCAATCATCTGTGTCTAATTAAACTTACAATGATTCAATTAAATGATATAATTCGTGAAACAGTTGTAATGTCAATAGTTTTTCAAGTTATTAATGGCTAAGGGAACTCACTGTTAACTGATCATTTATACTGAATTAAGGTTACAATGATTCAATTAAATGATATAAGCCGTGAAACAGTTGTAATGTCAATAGGTTCCCAAGTTATTAACTGCTAAGGGAACTGATCATTTATACTGAATTACGGTTACAAGTACAAAGCCACAGTTAAATGATAACTGGTCAAATGTCGACTTATATGAAATAGAAATTGGCAGATACCAATTTTAATGAAAATTTGCTCTCGTCTGTAAAAAGAACTAGCAGTTTTATTTGGTTCTGGCGAAGATATGTTTACAATTTCATGATTTTCTGGCATTGAAACAAGTTTTACACATTGCCAAGACAGTAAATCAGAAATTGTACAAGTATCGACAGTGGTTGCTAGGGGTAGCCGAGAGGAATGATATGTGATATGAAATAGCAACTATTACCACTATGAGATCTCAAACATGGAGTGCACTGGATTTACCTAATATCATGGTCACCTGGACAGACAATTTGGGGAATCGGGTATATAAATGGCTAGACTCAAATGGGTAGTTTCAGAAATCCAGAAGTCAGAATAATATCAACTACTGGAGGACATGTCCTTAATTTTTAAGAAAAACAGGAACTAGAATTTAATCAAGTAAGTGGTTAATTAGATAGTGGGAATATTATTAACGAAGCCTTAAGACTTACACTATACACTTACATCAGCTCCTGTTCTTTAGAAGTAAGCCACGGTGGCTTATGAAGTTGTCAATCAGTTGAAATGCTGGTCCTCATTGCTGCCAGTTTCTAACCATAAACCAAAAATGATATAGTATGCGAGCACTCAAATTAAGAATCATTACATGCTAAACAGCAAAATTAAAGATCCCTCGTGGAGCCCAAAGCTCAACACGGAATACTACACTACTCAAATCACAGCTACATTATATCTCAATGTACACTTTATCTGAACAACGTACTCGCGTATTAGTAACCTAAGTATTAAGCAAACTGACAGAAATTCGGACTAGCACAACAACTAAGAGACTACGCTGAGTTCATCGCCCTACACCAGCTAGGGCAATTCAAGGTCGGACCCAGAGTCCAATTTTTACCTGGAATTTATACCCAAAAAGTGTTGCATGCGCCACAAATTCAGACGCCCATGTAGAAAATCCTTGGCAAAAAGTGCTCATTTTTAACATAACAATAGGTGAATAAATTGTCAGATTACCATATCAAAATATTGCTGGTTTAAACATCACCATTGTGATGGCCCACCTGTTTAAACATTAACATAACAATAGATTAGGCATTGGTACGGAGTGCAAATGCACCGGACTGTAATATGCTAATAGGGTTATGTATGTGGAAAATCTGACAACGCTAAATTGACAGGAATGCAGATTCTAATACATTGCAACATTTACAAAATGCATAATTTGTCACATCGCCCAAACGAAATGGCCATAATTTCCTCTATACAATGTTGCTGTTTGATGTTGCTATGGGAAAGAGCAACCATATTCTGAACATTGACTATCAAAAGAAACACGGGAACATGAAATATTGAAGAATAACTAAAAACGCTGTCGTGATTGGAATAGTGAATTAGAGTACATCTTATGTAAAGCAGAATACCGCGAGACCCGGCTCGTATTTTAAAGACAGACTCACTCATGCCCAAAATCCAAGATCACCAGCCCGGATGATTTCAAAAATCAATAAACGGGAAAACTGATCTTTAAATGTCATAAGCGCATACACTTTCAGCAACGTAATTCAGCAACCAAATTCTTACAAACTACCGCTTACTTCACGGATTTGATGACCAAATTTCAATTTGCTGTGAATTGGGCATAAAAGCGTTAGGCCCCGATACTGCCACCGTGATCGCGCGAGGAATTATTCAAGCGTAGAAGATTTAACCATATGCTCAATACGGCCAAATACCCCATGTTGCTGAATGATCATACAACAATTACATGATGCCCATATGTTGCTAAATTATTACTAATAATTTATGAAATAGATAGATAGATAGTGCATTTATATCGCACTGAACTCCATGCGATTGTATGCTCTAAGCGCTGTACATCTGATCCCCTGTTCATTTGACAGCCACATACGGCAGCCACATATGGCAGCCACATACGGCGCACAGAGAGCTATGCCATCACAGGTACCTATTTACAGCTAGGTTGACTGGAGCAACGGAGAGTTAAGTGACTTGCTCAAGGACACAACGTAGCAGACCGGCCAGGAAGCGAAAAGAGAGGGCCGGCTGCTGTCCTGAAGCAACCTGAGAAAGAGTGTCAACCAAAGGGGTAGACACATTTCCACAAGGAGGAACAGAAAAATCACTGGAAGGAAAAATAGCTCCACTAGTGTGACTATCCTGGAAACCTTCCAAAGAACTAATATTTGAATTTGCATCTTCCTCATTAGTACTCCAACCATCATTGCTGTAATCAGTGTCATACCCATCTTCAAAGTGATCCTTAGCGTATATAGTGACTCCATCTTGAAAGGTCACATGTGATTCTGAGATGCTGTGTTGAGGTTGCATCTCAATTCCTAATGGGGCCTGTGTACTAGGATGCGCAAATGCATCATCACTAAGGTGCTCTAATGCACTGGGGACAGTGTTTGTTAGCGAATATTCCGCCATTTTGGATCTACTCTACAATGTCTATTTTAGAATGCCTATGTGTGATAACTTATGTGGCCTAAGACAGGATCTTGCCTATTAACAAATGCCAATTCTAGACTGTATGGAATACAAGATTCTATCTTAAAGCCAGATAATTAATCATTAAGTGAATGGATCCAACCTTGGATTACCACAGTTGTATTATGGATCCTAAGAATACAAACAGTGTAGAAAAACTACTATTTAACGAGTTGCTAACTCGTTAATGATCTGAACTTAAGGTACGATCAGTGATAGTAACACTGTAATATTAAGAACAGGCCATAAATTGCTTATGGAAATTAAAAGCCAAAGTGAAGTGGCAATTCACAGTAGTGGGGGCTTAATAATTTCCTTTCACAAAGAATAATTAAATACAAGTTTGGATTATTCACTGACAAGGTAGAAATGCAATTAATAAAGACCTGACCCTAGCATAGCTCAGTGTTTAACACCTACGGCTTAAGACCAGGTCATAAGATTAACTCCTAATATAAGTGTGAATGAAATTCAATAACTGCTATAATGTATGCTCTGTTGCTACGGAAGAAATGCGTTTGACAAAAGCCCTATTTCAGAACTTAATAACTTAAAATTAAATGGATGCCATTATGCTGGTAAACAGTAGTAAGTATGAATAGTTCCCAAGTATTATAACTGCTAAGACAATTATCCAATCATCTGTGTCTAATTAAACTTACAATGATTCAATTAAATGATATAATTCGTGAAACAGTTGTAATGTCAATAGTTTTTCAAGTTATTAATGGCTAAGGGAACTCACTGTTAACTGATCATTTATACTGAATTAAGGTTACAATGATTCAATTAAATGATATAAGCCGTGAAACAGTTGTAATGTCAATAGGTTCCCAAGTTATTAACTGCTAAGGGAACTGATCATTTATACTGAATTACGGTTACAAGTACAAAGCCACAGTTAAATGATAACTGGTCAAATGTCGACTTATATGAAATAGAAATTGGCAGATACCAATTTTAATGAAAATTTGCTCTCGTCTGTAAAAAGAACTAGCAGTTTTATTTGGTTCTGGCGAAGATATGTTTACAATTTCATGATTTTCTGGCATTGAAACAAGTTTTACACATTGCCAAGACAGTAAATCAGAAATTGTACAAGTATCGACAGTGGTTGCTAGGGGTAGCCGAGAGGAATGATATGTGATATGAAATAGCAACTATTACCACTATGAGA
>JAVVLW010004189.1:22500-42500 GCA_034401795.1 Chaetoderma sp. LZ-2023a | reverse complement strand
TTTAATTCAAGTATCCTCAAGGCTGCCAACGAAGCGATTCCTCGAGGGTTCAGGAAAAACTACCGCCCCTACTGGACAACAGAACTGCAAGCAGCACATGATAAACTAGACAAGGCCAGAGAAGATGCAGAGGGTAATCCCTGTCATGAAAACCACTTGACACTACAACAAACTAAAGCCAGGTACCTAAAGACCAAGCTGGAGGCCAAAAGAAGAAGCTGGAGGGAAAAGACGGCAGGGTTTAATTTAGAGAGAGACACAACAAAGCTATGGAGACTGACTAAAGCACTGAATGATGAGGGTGTTGGGGGAGAGAAGATTATTCTTGAAGAAGATGGACAAACACTGTCAGGAAAGATGGCTGCGGATGCCTTTGCGAAGGCATATGCAAAAGAAAGCAACATTTCCATACCACGGATGCGTCAAGAAGAGGTTAGAAAAGAGCAAAAGGAAAGAACAGACACCAACACTCACGATGCAATGAAAGTTGACATTAGTTTAGCAGAACTGAAGAAGGCTATCCGCCAATTGAAGAAGAAGAAATCTCCCGGGCCAGATGGCATTACGAATGAAATGATCCAACACCTTGGTAATGCATCTCTCCGCAAGTTGCTAGACATCTTTAATCTCAGTTGGACCAATGGAGAGGTTCCTCAGTGCTGGAAGGAAGCCAGAATGACTCCTATTCTGAAAAAAGCGAAGAACAAGACGAAAGTGCTGAGCTACCGTCCTATCAGTCTTACAAGCTGCATATACAAGACCATGGAGCGCATCATCAATCAGCGGTTGCAGTGGTACATGGAGTCGGAGAACATTATAGTTTCAGAGCAGGCCGGCTTCAGAAGGTACAGGAGCACAGAAGATCAAACAACACATCTTGCTCAAGAAGGTGATGCTAGCTGCCTTTATCGATCTGCAGAAGGCATTTGACAAGGTGTGGAAGGATGGCCTCCTCGTGAAGCTCCGGCGCACATGCATCGGTGGCAACATGTTCCGATGGACCAAGTCATACCTACACAATCGCAGGGCTAGGGTGCTGGTGGGTGGACAATCTGGACAGAATGTATTGCTGAGACACGGGGTGCCACAAGGCGGAGTATTATCACCAACCCTGTTCATACTTTTCATTAATGACATTGTAGCAGAGCTGCCCAATGGGATCCAAGCATCCCTCTATGCAGATGACCTCGTACTCTGGTGCACCGAGGAGTACACACCGACTGCCACGTACAGAATGCAGCTCGCCTTGGACATAATTACAGCTTGGGCCAATCGCCGGTGTATTACCATCAACAAAGAAAAATCATCAGCCATGCTATTCTCACTGTCCACCAAAACCAAGGTTGGCAGTCTGACACTGGGCGGTACTCCACTCGAGTACGAGGACCAGCAGACATACCTGGGAGTCACCTACGACAGAAGATTAACATGGAAGTAGCACATACAGAATGCGGAGGCAAAGGCCAGAAGAAAGCTAAACATCATGAGGAAGCTGGCAGGAACAAAGTGGGGTGCCAATGAAAGGATCCTCAAGACCATCTACCTAGGTGCCATACGACCACAACTTGAGTATGGATCCAGCTCATGGATGACAGCAGCTAAATCTCATCAACAAAACCTCGACAGAGTACAAAACCAGGCACTGCGCATCATCACTGGTGGAATGAGATCAACACCAATAGTAATAATGGAGCAGACAGCAGGCATCCCCCACTTAGCAAAGGAAGGGAATGCAAAGCACTGATCCAAGCTGCTAAGTTCAAATCGTTCAGCAACCACCCGCTGAAGATCAGGCAAGCACAGCTGTCATCAGGAAGACTTAAAAGATCAAGTTTTGTGAAAGAGACAAAAGCACTTCAAAGGAAACACCAAGAAATGTTGCCAGCACAAATAGAAGACCCAACCCACACCCTTGATCCTCCACCCTGGGAAAACAAACTAGAGAGCATAGCTATTCGCACCACAGTACCTCATCTCACAACCAAAAATGAACACAGTGATGTGAGCAAGAAGGCCCTGACCCTAGCCATGCTGGAAGAAATGTCCCCTCAGGAGACATGGATAAGAATCTACACAGATGGATCAGCCAAAGATGCAATTAGGAGCGGAGGTACCGGACTGCACATACAGTATCCACACGGACAACATGTGTCAGCTGCAATACCGACGAGAAAACACTGCACAAACTACAGAGCTGAAGTCGAGGCACTGGTTCATGCAGCTAATACCATCAGCAGAACAGCAGACCCTATTGCACAGATTGTCTTTTTATCTGATGCCCACTCCGTCCTTGAGGCTATCACCAAAGGTAAGCTGCCACAACTTGAAGAAGCACTACAAACCACCAAATGCTTTCGGATAGCATTGCAGTGGATCCCCTCACACTGTGGAGTCCAAGGAAATGAGGAAGCAGACAAGATGGCAAAGGTGGGTGCAGAAGAGAATCAGACAGAAAACATGGTTACCCATACAGAGATGAAGACTATCATCAAGTCACTATATAGAACACCTCAATCAGAAGATGCCTACCATCATCTCTCGAGGCCAGAGCAAGTGACCATTTTTCGTCTCAGAACTGGACACAACAGACTAAACCAACACATGTACAGGCGGTTCCACCTTGCGACATCGCCCGCTTGTCCTTGTGGAGAAGCAGAACGGACCACAGAGCACATACTTCAATGTTGCAGTACATACCAGCTGCTGAGAGAACAGATCTGGCCTTTGTCAACCTCTTTTCTTGAAAAGCTGTATGGGCCTGTGGAAGAACTGCAGAAAACCACAGATTTCATCTTGAGAACGGCTCTCCAAGTGTGATACCAGCGATCGAAAAGAAGAAGAAGATGGAGAAGAAGTACGAGGAATCTCTCGGTGATGTCAAGTCTTTCTTACACAATGCCAGTAACAATGTGTGTACCTTGACCACAGATATATGGACATCTGATGCCCAGGCAGTGTCTTATATGAGCCGCACTGCATCTATCATAACGGACAAGTGGGAGATGGTATCAAAGTGCCTAGAGGTACTACTACTACTACTACTACTACTACTACTACTACTACTACTACTACTACTACTACTACTACTACTACTACTACTACTACTACTACTACTACTACTAATAATAATAATAATAATAATAGTAATAATAATAATAATAATAAAATTAATAATAATAATAATAATAATAATAATAATAATAATAATATGATGATGATGATGATGATGATGATGATGATGCAGTAACAAGAGAAATCAGAGATTGCAGACCCCCTCCTTTCTCATAGGCATTTTTGTCATGTATTTTTTGTTGATTTCCCATTTTTCCTGATTTTTTCGGATTTTCCTTTTATGCCTACGTCTGACTGAACCCACATTGCGCTTAACCCAATGTATAGTAAGTTAGTAACCTGCAGTCTTATGTTAAAGTTTGTACCAAATCGGATGGGCAGTTTTCAATATATTAATTGACCAGTTTTAATCCTGTCCGAGTTGATTTTTTTAAAATCCAGATCACGACTGAATCCACAACTGAATCCTCTTTCATAGCAACATCCTCTATTGTCTTAAAGATTTAGCCAGATCGGATGAATAATTTCTTAGAAAGCGCTGCGCGGGCACGCACGCACGTATGAACACACTGACATGCATTAGGCCTATTATTATATATAATCAAGCCTGTCTTAAGCGACCACCTTACGGAGCACCAATAAGTGGTCACTAAAGACAGATGGTCTCTTAATCCAGGTCATTTACCATAGGATAGGCCTCTTGAGGCCACACGATGGCGGTTCTTTAAAACCTACAACTACCCGTCTTAAAGAGCCTCCATCTTGTGGCTGCAAAAGACATGTGGTCACTCAAGCATGTTTTAACTGATTTATTATTATTATTATTTTTATTTTTTTTATTATTATTATTATTATTATTATTATTATAGGTAAAGCCATGTTCAGGGTCCCACACGGCAGAAAACTCCGAGCAACTACGGATGAGTGGGATATCCCAATACAAAAGGTGGCTATTGTCAGAGACAGCGGAGCTAACATAAAGAAAGCGACGTCTGAGATGGAATTCCGACTAGACTTGAGTTGTTTCGACCACATACTCCAATGTGCTATTCTGAAAGCATTGAGTGATGAAACAGCCACAACTATTCTCAAGGAGGCGAGGAAGATTGTAACCCACTTTCATCATTCTCCTCTACAAGTTGCCAACCCCCAAGCAGAAGCCACAAAGCAGGACATATCGTACAGGAAGCTGAAACAGGAATGTCCAACACGATGGGGCAGTACGTTTGAAATGCTCGAAAGGTTGAAGAGTCCAGTGAGGAACGTCCTAATGGACAGTAAAACGAAGGAAACGCGGGATCTTGTACCAAGTGCTGAATTCTGGCATGCAGCATCACTTCTCTGTGCTCCACTAGAGAAATTGCATGCTATTTCAAAACAGTTGAGCAGCGAACTGAGCGTTAGTAGTTCTTCAATCTACGCAATCGTCATGAACTTACTAACTTATGTAATGAAAGCACAACACGCTGATGAATCGTTTATCCAAAACTTCAAGAAACTGTTCTGTGAGTATATTGAGAAGAGGCTCGACGATGATAATATATTACAAGTGCTACAAGTATCTGCAGTACTAGATCCACGGATGAAGGACATTCCCTTTCTCACGGAAGAGCACCGACGAAAAGTGTACAAATTAGTACGGACGGAATTGGATTCTATACTTGAACACACGGCAAATGATAGGGATGATAGTAACAATGTAACAATCATGACCGAGCCATCAAATCAAGAAAAAGCAAAACGCCTTGAAACCGTATTCGGCTCATCATCATTTGACTGTTATGGTACTAGGCCTAAAGTTGCCAAGACACAAGCACAAGCAATAACGGGCATAAAAGTGCTTGAGGCGTATCTTAATGAGGAAGCCATTGGATTGGATGAGAATCCGCTTGTGTGGTGGAAGGAACACGAGAACAAACATCCATATGTAGCCCAACTTGCAAAAGCATACCTCGGAATTCCAGCCACCAGTGTATCATCAGAGCGTGCCTTTTCGAGGGCTGGACTGATTGTAACGGATAAGCGCAGCAGTCTGAAGCCACAATCGGTGCGCATGCTGCACTTTCTGAACCAGAACATTTGATGTTTCACATTCGAGCACCACAGATATCCCGCAATGGAATGTAGCCTATTATGGGCAGTGTATAGGTCAGCCTGTGTAGATAGGGCCAGAATAATGCTCTCGGCTGATTAAGGGCAATGTGCACATCCCCAGTAGGTGTGTTTCAAATTGAGCCTGCATTCTGTGTGTCTTATATCAGCTCTCTTGTTTGAAGTTGTTTCAATGGAATATTATATTATATAACCAGCCATCATATATGGGTACAATTAGACTCAGTAACCTCATATTAACTCTCCTGTTCAATGGAATATTAATTATACCTGTGACTACCTTTTGTAGTATTATTATATTCTGCCTGTTCTCGCAATTCAGCTCTTGCGTAACATGTTATTATGAATAAGAAATCATTGTCTGCCACAGAGCCAGTCATACTTTTCTCTAGCAAAAATTCCCCGTCTTTTTATACCATTAACCTCGATGTTTAGTTTCTATTGTTTAGTCACGTCAGTCGTCTGAAATATTCGAATAATTCGAATATTCGTTCGTATAATTATACGAATATTCGAATATGGATTTTTATATGAATACCGAGGTCTACAGAGTATTTCACTTTAACATTGCATAATTTTACGTTCAGTATGAGATTCTCCTTTTGATAATTTGATGCGTTAAAGAGCCTGGTCTGTAGGTAGCAAATGGCGTGCAAGGGCGCTTTTGCAGACACGTATTATGTTGTCGTCGTTCCAGTCATGTGGAATTATTATCAGTTTAACTATATATTTTGCCAACAGAGATACTGGTTGATGATGATTCAAGGACGATTAAATTTGGGAGTTTAAATTAGTCAAATAGGTTTCAAACTATTGAACATGTTACTTCTGTAGTTAGATCGAAATTGAAATCGATACAAACACGCGTACAAAGTGGGGTAGTTTATCTAAAAATGGGCTAGCATAGCTAGAATCTGACTGATCCTCGGTTCATTCAGTGATTCTAGCAATTAAACCATTTTATTTTTTTTATGCACAAATTTGTTAAAGAAAATTCAAATTTCTGATAGAAAATGTCCATTTGCTGACCAAGAGAAGACTTTTTGAAAATATGCTACTGGAATGACTGGCTCGGTTACCGAGCCAGGCATTCCAGTGGTATATTTTCAAAAAATAGGCTTCTCTTGGTCTGCAAATTGACATTTCTCAAGACCACTGCGAAATTAATCGGAGTAAAGGATTGAAATGTGTGATCCCTAGATAATGAGTGTACATTTAGGAAAGAATGTTATTGTAAAGCACGCATATCTATAACGTAATCATGTTTCGACAACCGGCTTTCCAATGCGATACACCGAGAGTAACATAAGCGGAACCAGGAAGAGGATTTTATTTGAGCTTAATTCTTTCGGCTACATGGACCATCACTGATGGAAAAGGTTTGATGTCATACTGAAACGTCTTGTGTTTAACAAATTGGGATATTTTTGGACAGTTGTAACCCCCCAAAGATTAGGACAGTATTAAGGGGTGTGGCTAGGGAAAATGGCCATACATTTCTGTGCAATCATAGGAGACTAGCATGTTTCTTTTATAGGCCTCGACCATTTTCTATATATGTTATATACGGAAATTAGTTAAGTAATTCACCTTTCCAGAGTATCCATCCATCAATTGACCTCGTATGACGTCATAATCAGCTCAGAGCGTGTATGATGACGTCACAATCATTACGTCACAAAGGGTTCAATATAGACCGTCATCAAATCTCAAATACTCCGACACGTTGTGTCAATTGCATGTCTTTGTAATTCTTTGCTATTTAAGAAACATGCTGTTGAATATTTTGAAACTAATTTGACTCAGCAACAGCACCCAGTCAAATTAGTTTCAAAACATTTAACAGCTTACCTGTGTAGGTTTTTGGAAATTGATAGTCATGGCGTTCAGAGATCGATCGTTCCCAACACGAGCGAGGTGTGGGTGGAGCTTAGCTAGAAATGGGCGGGGCATAGCTAAAACCAGAAAGGTCCATTAGGTCACTAATGGTCAAAAAGTCACCAATTTTGCCCCGGCAACTGTACGGTGTAATGAATGGCGACAAACTGCTCATAAATGATTATTTTGATGTTAACATCTTTTAACCTGAGTATTAGACAAATCTAAAGAGCCAATTAAAGTTCATTTATTTCTTTAAATATTGTTACTAAGGCAACTGACAGCGTATCCATTTTTGTTAAAATAGGAAAATACATTAGCAATCTCCAGCTACGCTGCGCCCATCTCTACCTATGCTCCGCACATCTCTAGCTATGTCCCGCCCATCTCTAGCTATGGCCCGCCCATCTCTACTATGCCCCTCCATCTCTAGCTATGCCTTGCCCGTCTTTAGCTATGCCTGCCTATCTCTAGCCTAGCCCCACCAATCTCTAGCTATGCCTGGCCCATCTCTAGCTATGCCCGCCTATCTATAGCTATGCCTCACCCATCTCTAGCTATGCTCGTCCATCTCTAGCTGTGCCCCGCCAGTCTCTAGCTATACCCCGCCCATATCTAGCTATGCTGTGCCCATCTCTACCTATGCCCCGCCCATCGCTAGCTATGCCCCGCTCATCTCTAGCTATGCCCCACCAATCAATAGCTAATCCCCGTCAATCTCTAGCTTTTCCCCGCCCATCTCTAGCTAGGCCCCACCCATCCATAGCTATGCCCCGCCCATCTCTAGCTATGCCCCGTCCATATCTAGCTGTGCCCCACCCGTCTCCAGCTATGCCCCGCCCATATCTAGCTATGCTCCGCCCATCTCTAGCTATGCCCCGCCCATCTCTAGCTATTCCCCGCCCATCTCTACTATGCCCGCCATCTCTAGCTATGCCTTGCACATCTCTAGCTATGCCCGCCTATCTTTAGCTATGCCTCACCCATCTCTAGCTATGCTCGTCCATATCTAGCTATGACCCGATCGTCTCTTGCTATGCCCCGCCCATCTCTAGCTGTGCCCGCCCATCTCTAGCTATGTCCCGCACATCTCTGGCTATGACTTGCCCATCTCTAGCTATGCCCCGTCCATATCTAGCTGTGGCCCACCCGTCTCCAGCTATGCCACGCCCATATCTAGCTATGCTCCGCCCATCTCTAGCTATTCCCCGCCCATCTCTACTATGCCCCACCGTCTCTAGCTATGCCTTGCACATCTCTAGCTATGCCCGCCTATCTTTAGCTATGCCTCACCCATCTCTAGCTATGCTCGTCCATATCTAGCTATGACCCGATCATCTCTTGCTATGCCACGCCCATCTCTAGTTGTGCCCGCCCATCTCTAGCTATGTCCCGCACATCTCTGGCTACGCCTTGCCCATCTCTAGCTATGCCCCGCAGATCTCTAGCTATGCCCCGTATATCTCTAGCTATGCCCCGCACATCTCTGGCTATACCCCGCACATCTCTAGCTATGCCCCGCCCATCTATAGCTATGTCCCGCACATCTCTAGCTATGCCTCACCCATCTCTAGCTATGCTCGTCCATCTCGAGCTGTGCCCCGCCAGTCTCTAGCTATGCCCCGCCCATATCTAGCTATGCTGTGCCCTTCTCTACCTATGTCCCGCCCATCTCTAGCTATGCCCCGCTCATCTCTAGCTATACCCCGCCAATCTATAGCTAATCCCCGCCAATCTCTAGCTATGCCCCGCCCATCTCTAACTATGTCCCACCCATCTCTAGCTAAGCCCCACCCATCCCTAGCTATGCCCCGCCCATCTCTAGCTATGCCCCATCTTCTTCTTCTTCTTCTTCTTCTTTTCGATCGCTGGTATCACACTTGGAGAGCCGTTCTCAAGATGAAATCTGTGGTTTTCTGCAGTTCTTCCACAGGCCCATACAGATTTCCAAAAAAAGAGGTTGACAAAGGCCAGATCTGTTCTCTCAGTAGCTGATACGTACTGCAACATTGAAGTATGTGCTCTGTGGTCTGTTCTGCTTCTCCACAAGGACAAGCGGGCGATGTCGTAAGGTGGAACCGCCTGTACATGTGTTGGTTTAGTCTGTTGTGTCCAGTTCTGAGACGAAAAATGGTCACTTGCTCTGACCTCGAGAGATGGTAGGCATCTTCGGATTGAGGTGTTCTATAGAGAGACTTGATGATAGTCTTCACCTCTGTATGGGTAACCATGTTTTCTGTCTGATTCTCTTCTGCACCCACCTTTGCCATCTTGTCTGCTTCCTCATTTCCTTGGACTCCACAATGCGCGGGGATCCACTGAAATGCTATCCGAAAGCATTTGATGGTTTGTAGTGCTTCCTCAAGCTTCTAGCTGTGCCCCGCCCGTCTCCAGCTATGCCCCGCCCATATCTAGCTTTGCTCCGCCCATCTCTAGCTATGGCCCGCCCATCTCTAGCTATTCCCCGCCTAACTCTACTATGCCCCCACCATCTCTAGCTATGCCTGGCACATCTCAAGCTATGCACACCCATCTCTAGATATGCTCGTCCATCTCTAGCTATGACCCGCTCATCTCTTGCTATGCCACGCCCATCTCTAGCTATGCCCCGCCCATCTCTAGATATGCCTCACCATCTCTAGCTATGCCTGGCACATCTCTAGCTTTGCCCGCCTATCTCTAGCTATGCCTCACCCATCTCTAGCTATGCTCGTCCATCTCTAGCTATGACCCGCCCATCTCTAGCTATGCCCCGCCCATCTCTAGATATGCCCCGCCCATCTTTAGCTATGAGTGGGCTTGTGAGTGATTGTGTGCGTGTGTATATCTGTATGCGTACACGTGTATGTATGTGAGTGAGTGAGTGAGTGAGTGAGTGAGTGAGTGAGTGAGTGAGTGAGTGAGTGAGTGAGTGAGTGAGTGAGTGAGTGAGTGAGTGAGTGAGTGAGTGAGTGAGTGAGTGAGTGAGTGAGTGAGTGAGCGTGTGTATGTGTGTTCGCGTGTTGGCGTGCGTGCGTCCACATGTGCTTTTTTCCCAAAGGGGTTGGCTAATGATGTTAACGTCTTGTCATAGTAGCCTAATATTGTAATGCCACTTACACGTCTGCTAGGGTGTCCGCAGAATTCTGTGTTTTAGACTTGGTAGCTACTGTTTTACTGAGTGAGCGTTTGTACATGTATGTGTACGTGTGACATGTATATATGTGTTATTACTAAACAAGATAATATCAAAACAAGGTCAACTAATGACTTTATGGGGGCGAGAGGTTAACTCGTAACATGGAATGTAAATAATACCAATACCAGCATTGTTGAGAAGATATTTTATACTGATCTCTGATACAAATAATGAAACCTTTGACCACGAAACACAAAAAGCACCAAAATCCTCTACAACTTAATAATAATTATTCTGTTGAATATTTTTTAAACTAATTTGACTGGAATATGCTGCTGCCATATGGCAGCAGCATCTTCCTGTCAAAATTGGTGTAAAAAATACTTATAAGCTTATATTTATGATTGCTGTGAAATTGAGATTCTGCATGATTCAAAGGTTTAATATCCACATTTATTTAATCATAAAATTATTTTCTATACATAGACGTACAAAGACACAATGGCGAAACGCACAAAGATTATAATATCAGGTTTCTATACCGTTAACACATATTGACATTGCATGAGAGTACAGCCATACATATGCTGCTACTGCTACTGCTACTACTGCTACGGATACTGCTGCTACTACTGCTACTAATGCTGCGGCTGCTGCTGCTGCTGCTGCTGCTGCCGCTGCTGCTGCTGCCGCTATTGCTACTACGACTGCTGCTGCTACTGCTGCTGCGACGGGTGCTGCTGCTACAGCTTCTGCTGCTGCTACTACTACCACTGCTGCTCCTATTGCTGCCGCTACGGCTATTACTGCTGCTATTGCTACAGTTACTGCTGCTACGGCGACTGCTACTGCTAACGCTGCTGCTACTGCTGCTGCTACTACCACCGCTACAGCTACCACTACCGATTCCGCAACTACTACCGCTGCTACTACTAACGCCACTGCTGCCGCCGCCGCTGCTGCTGCTGCCGCCGATGCTGCTGCGGCTACTGCTGCTGCTACTACTACTGCTGCTGCTACTGCTGCTGCTGCTACTACTACTACTACTACTGCTGCTGCTGCTGCTGCTGCTACTACTACTACTTCTACTACTACTACTACTACTACTACTACTACTACTACTACTACTACTACTACTACTGCTGCTGCTGCTGCTACTACTGCTACTGCTACTACTACTACTACTACTACTACTACTACTACTACTACTACTCCTACTACTACTACTACTGCTACTGCTACTACTACCGCCACTGCTGCCGCCGGTGCTGCTGCCGCCGATGCTGCTGCGGCTACTGCTGCTGCTACTACTTCTGCTGCTGCTACTACTACTGCTGCTGCTGCTGCTGCTGCTGCTGCTACTACTACTACTACTCCTGCTGCTGCTGCTGCTGCTGCTAATACTACTACTACTACTACTACTACAACTACTGCTGCTGCTGCTACTACTGCTGCTGCTACTACTACTACTACTACTACTACTACTACTACTACTACTACTACTACTACTACTACTACTACTTCTGCTGCTACTACTGCTACTGCTACTGCTGCTGCTGCTTCTACTGCTACTACTACTACTACTGCTACTACTACTACTACTACTACTACTACTACTACTACTGCTGCTACTACTACTACTACTACTACTACTACTACTACTACTACTACTACTACTACTACTACTGCTACTACTAGTACTACTGGGTTAATGTATACATTATTTAAATCGACCTCATATGCCATTTTAACAGTGGCCTCAATGTAATAAAGAAAACTGAAACCGTGGGGGTGGTGGGGGTGGGGGCGATAAAGAAGAGGAATCTGCATCTGGAATTATTGGCCACTGGCACAACCTAACAAAACGAGATGACCACTGGAAAAATCTACTAATCTAATTTTTGTGAAGAGGTTTTAGCCAAGTTTTGTTAGAATTTGCCCAGTGGTTAATAAGCAGTCTTTAATATGATTTTAAGAAAGTCCAAGATTGCCACCAAACAAGCAGAATTTTGATTGACCCACGGCGGCCATATTTTTTCTGTATCAACTTTCCATGGACAAACTGTAATGAACCTTAGTCTCTAATCATATTTCCCAGTTTTCAGCCTGATCTGTGTAGTGGTACTGGAGACGTTGTTTGCGTGAAAACTAGGTCATCCAAGGTGGCCGCCGAAACATTGGGCTAATCATGTTCCCTTGACCAAATGTGGTTCAGCTGTTTCCACAGATGATATTTTGTGACTTTTGAATCGATCCCCGAAACGGCTTTGGAGAGTAAGATTTTTAAAGACGTTTCCGAAAATTGGCCAAAATTCAAGATGGCCACCTGGAAAATTGGCCGATTGGCTTCCTTTCAAAAAGACTTGGATCTATGGCCTACGGATGCTTCTTCCCAAATTTAATCGAAATTGAAATTGGCCCAGTGGTTCTCGAGAAAATGTCTATTGCTTTAGCATGGGAGTTTTTGGCGGGAAAAAGATCCAAGATGCCCCCCCCCCAAAAAAAAACCCCTTTATCCGACAGTTTCTAAAGTGTAACTTTGAAGTCAGCATACACAAAAAGTTTTATAAAAGCAATTTTGGCTTCAAAATCAATCAAATTAAAAACAATCCAATATGGCCGTCAATCATGCTACGTGTTGATTGGTCCATGACCGCCTTGGTTTTTTGACGTATTGACTCCCTGTGAACAAACTTTAATGGCCCTTAATCCCTAATGGTATCTCCCAAATTTCGGCCCAATCTGTTCAGCGACTCTGGAGAAGACATCGTTTTCGTGGAAACTAGATCATCCAGGATGGCCGCCAAACTATTTGGCCAATCAAGTTCCCTTGAACAAGCTTGGTTCAGCTCTTGCCTTAGATGATATTTCACGAGTTTTGGTTCGATCCCCAAGACGTTTCTTAAAATCTGCTAAAATCCATGATGGCCACCATCCAAATTGGAAGACCGGATTCGTTTGAACAAACTTGGATCTCTATGCCATAGGATAAGAATGCTTCCTGCCAAGTATAAGTGAGATCGGCCTAATGATTCTTGAGAAGTTTAAAGCAAACGTTTATGGACGGATGGATGATGAATCGAGGGATGGACAGACAACGGACGAACAGACGATGCATGGACATCATGGCATAAGCTCGTTTGACCTTTCCTTGGCTAAAAGACATGATTTACTGTGCTAAGCTGAAAATCTGAAAATTGTATAGCATTTACGTCGAGCGGTTGGCTATTTTGAAATTACTTTGACAGAAGTATCACTAAAGGCAATTCCAAAATATTCAACAGGCTGAAGCCGGCTTTCATTACCACGATCGCCAATGCGTGTATTTGTCCATAACATGTCACTCCACCCGCGAGAAATATTGTCAGCATCGTGGCCCGCGATATCACGATATATACAAGATATTGCGTGATACCGTCTATGACAGTAGGCCCTATCACGTACAGTCTACTCTCACACAGTGGCTACCAGCTCTAGCAAAATGTGATGAGAATTCATGAATACATTTCCTCGCTCAATCATATGACGTCATAATCAACTACGCGACGTGTACGCTGGCGTCATAATCATGACATCATGAATGATTCGATTAAGCCAGTCTTTAAAGCTAATAGTCCGGCATGTTGTACGAATTGTATGTTTTTGCTATTTAAGAAACATGCTGTTGAATATCTTGGCACTAATATGATCCAGTCAAATTAGTTTCAAAATATTCAACAGCTTACATGTATAGTTTTCTGGAAATTGTTAATCAGTGAGTTCAAAGATCGATCAATCCCAACATGAGCGAGGGGTGGGTGGAGCTTAGATTGAGATGGGGAATGGATAAATCTGAAAAGGTCCATTTGCTGTGGGATTTGTGCTTAAGGAGTATAATTGTATTGTCTTAATATAAGAGTTATAAGACGGTTTGCTACTAGGCAACTGCACTAGTCAGTCCATAGTGCTACTACTAGACCCGGTACATTTCTACTAGCATCGACTTATCCCTAATGGAGGAATCTGAGCCACCGCTGAACGTGACTCAAATATCTGACGTCATAATCAAATATGTCACTCCTTAGCTGACCTCACAATCAAAATAACGTTGGTCCGTAACAAAAGTGACCGAATTGTATGTCGTTGGTGAATTTACAGTTTAAACATCCTGTTGAATAAGTTGAAACTAATTTGACTGGGATCTGTTGCTGAGGCAGCACCTACCTCAGTCAAATTACTTCCAAAATATTCAACAGTTTAACTGTATAGCTAACTGGAAATTGAGATTATGTGACTGCAGCGTTCAAGGAGTTGGAAGATGAATGGATGAATCCAGGCTGTTGCTGCCTATAAATTAAATAGCAAAGACATACAAGTTGTACAACAACTCATAGTCCGTCATCAATGGGCCTTTCCTATTTTAGCTATGTTCCGTCCATCTCTATCTAAGCTCCACCCCACACCTCGTCCCTGTTGGGATCGATCGATCTCTGAACTTCCTGACAAACAATTTCAAGAAAATTATACAGGTAAGCTGTTAAATATTTTGAAACTAATTTGACTCGGCGCTGTTGCTGCAACAGCGTCCAGTCAAATTAGTTTCAAAGTATTCAACAGAATATTTATTAAATGGTAAAGACATACAATTCGTATAACGTTAAAGACGGAGTATATTATGATATCATTACTATGACGTCATCGTACACGTCGCGTAGCTGATTATGACGTCATATGACGTCATATAATCGGATGGATAAACTTGGAAAGGTCAATTACTCGTTCAGGACAAATTTATCTACGTTGATCCTACGTCACGTAGTTGACTATGACGTCATATGATGGATGGATAAACTGGAAAGGTATATTCAAGGATCGTTCAAACACGTGGAAGAAGTTAGCGGAGATTAGCTATAAATAGGCGGGGCCTCGTTAGAAATGGATCCCTGTATTTCAAGCTCTGGTAGGTATCTATCTATTCCACAAATGATCACACCACGCCGTGTGCACAAAGGTCCTAGTAACAGAAGATCTTCGCCATTCCATCGTTCTGTAGGATGACCAGTCTGCCTCGGTCACTGATATCAATAGCCACTGGCCGGTCTAGTTCATTCGTTTCATCCAGTATGTATCTCTGAAACGTTCCATCGCTGTTCATTTGAACGATCCGGTTATTAGTGTAATCCACCACGAAATAGTTCCCAGTTTTATCTGTGCAGAGACCGAGAGGAAGAAAACTGCCGCCATGTTGGCTAGGAGTGCTCTTGAACTTAACAGCGCCATCTGACGTTAAGCAGAACAAGCTATGCTGGCGGAAGTCTGTAACCAGTATAAGTCCTTCCGGTGTTGATCTGACGTAGCGTGGATCCCGGAATAATGAGGAGCCATTGTTGTCATAATGAAATGATTTTAACACGTCACCGTTATAAGAAATGATATCAACGCAGCTCACTTTACCCGTGTGGCTCGCGACGAGTTTGTTTGGACCGAAGGAAGCAACACTGTTGTACGCCTTGTGTGTCGGAATTGTTTTTCCGAGACGCAGTTTCCCGGACGACGAAAACACGAGAATGGACTGCTTCCGGAGAGGTACCGCAATCTCGCCTACCTCAATAACCGTGACGTCACGTGGTTCGTCGTGCAGGTTTACCTCATCCACAAGTTTCCCGCCACGTCGGAATTTCTGAATAACTTTATTTGTTCCGTCTGCTACTATCAGTTCTTCACTGGATATACACGCGACACCCCAATCAGCGTACGTGGACACACCCTCCACGTATCCGTGTCCATGAGTAACGGTAAGCTGGCCCATGAAGTCAGAGGCATCCATAACTTCTTTCAGAGGCTTATTCGGCAGGAAATGCACTGACGGTGTTAGAGTTGCATTTTGCATATGGCGTTCTGTCATTGTTTCTAAATCTTCTGTTTTTCGCTTCAAAGGTTCTAAATTGAACAACAGCTCTTCTTTACTTCCATAGCTCACTAATAACTGAATACGATCGATGTCTTTGCCGAGCTGTTCACAATCATCTTTAAGCCGATCACCTTCTGCCGAGATCTGATCGGATTCTTTGTTTTTGAAATCATCTAATTTACCCAAAAGCTCCTTTTCCTTTGATTTAACCTGATCACATAGAATAATGGTAAACTGTTTTATTTTGTCCGAAATGGCTTCGATGTTTTCGTTCAAGCATCTCCGACTCTCTTTTACTTTCACATTGTTCGTTGCTAGGATACCGCCGCAGATGTTCAACTTTCCAAGACAATCTTTGAATTCCGCTTCCAACTCTCCCCAAGCGTCAATGACCGGAAGAGGTCGCGCGCATCTTCTGTGAATCTCAGATACACAATGTATGCATGCGCCGACTCGGCACTGTAAGCAGAACATCTTTATGACGTCATTTGTGTGATACGGACATTTGACGTCACGTTTTCTACTCAAGAGAAACTCGAGCGGTGTGTTGGTGGCTTCTGAGAGTTTAACAGTGGAGTGGTCTCCTGTGGAACTGGCGTGTTTGTGCACATCCGCGCAAGAATCACACAGCATATCGTAACAGTCTATGCACCAGTGCTTTCCACTATTCAACCGCATTTCACCGTGATTCTTCCGCGTACAAATATCGCAGGATGATTTATTTTTTAGCGAATCTACAGTTTTTGAGAGGCCTTGTAGGAAGGTGTTGACTGGGAACACCTCTATGTCCCAAAGTTTTCCATCCACGGTGTCGAATTCTGTTTCAATAACTTGTCGCTTACATTCGGGGCATGATAGCCCCTTTTTACCATTACCATGGTGACTTCTCGCGATGTATTCCTAAAACAAAAGATACATTTAATGAAAGTTAGAGAAAATTTATGGCGAATCTAGTGAGAATGGACCTTTCCGGTTTTAGCTATGCCCGGCCAACTCCTAGTTAAGCTCCACCCACGCTTCGCCCGTGTTGGGATTGACTATCAATTTCGAGAGAACTATACAGGTAAGAGGTTGAATATTTTGAAACTAAGTGTTGTTGCTGCCTATGGCAGCAACAGCGCCCAGTTAAATTAGTTTCAAAATATTCAACCGAATGTTTATTAAATAGTAGACATACAATTCGTGCAACAACACTTAATCCGTTTTCAATTATGCGTTCGTGACGAACTTATCTATGTTATTCATGACGCCATTGATTGACCTCATATCCTACACGTCACGTAATTGATTATGACGTCATATGATGGATGGATAAACCGGAAAGGTCCTTAAACACACAGTGCCACAGACAGTTTCTGGGTGAACAAGATCGAGTAATGTGCCATTATGAACAGGCCCATTGTACGGTCGAGCTGATAATTATGTAATTCAGTTTGAAATCTATGTGCTTTTAGATGGCATTTCATGCCTTCAAGGAGGGAACTATGATATGGACGCTTACATGGCTCTCAAATTATTATGCTTTACAAGCGCACCACCATTTTGCAATGTAGATGTTCTGCATTCCTGAATGCAAATATTATAAAACAGACCTTTGAACTGCTGTCAAATTATAGCTGGATAGATGGACGGCTGACTGACTCCGGAGATAGATGGCCGGCTGACTGACTTGATAGATAGATGGCTGGCTGACTGCCAGGGGAGAAAGATGGCTGGCTGGCTGACTGACTGGAGAGATAGATGGCCGTCTGCCTGACTGGAGAGATAGATGGCCGGCTGACTGACTGGAGAGATAGATGGCCGGCTGACTGACTGGGGAGATAGATGGCTGACTGACTGACGAGGGGAAAAGATGGCCGTCTGCCTGACTGGGGAGATAGATGGCCGTCTGCCTGACTGGAGAGATAGATGGCCGTCTGCCTGACTGTAGAGATAGATGGCCGTCTGACTGACTGTAGAGATAGATGGCCGTCTGCCTGACTGGGGAGATAGATGGCCGTCTGCCTGACTGGGGAGATAGATGGCCGTCTGCCTGACTGGAGAGATAGATGGCCGTCTGCCTGACTGGGGAGATAGATGGCCGTCTGCCTGACTGGGGAGATAGATGGCCGTCTGCCTGACTGGAGAGATAGATGGCCGTCTGCCTGACTGGGGAGATAGATGGCCGTCTGCCTGACTGGGGAGATAGATGGCCGTCTGACTGACTGGGGAGATAGATGGCCGGCTGACTGACTGGAGAGATAGATGGCCGGCTGACTGACTGGAGAGATAGATGGCCGTCTGACTGACTGGGGAGATAGATGGCCGTCTGACTGACTGGGGAGATAGATGGCCGTCTGACTGACTGGGGAGATAGATGGCCGTCTGCCTGACTGGGGAGATAGATGGCCGGCTGACTGACTGGAGAGATAGATGGCCGGCTGACTGACTGGAGAGATAGATGGCCGTCTGACTGACTGGAGAGATAGATGGCCGGCTGCCTGACTGGGGAGATAGATGGCCGGCTGACTGACTGGAGAGATAGATGGCCGGCTGACTGACTGGAGAGATAGATGGCCGGCTGACTGACTGGAGAGATAGATGGCCGGCTGACTGACTGGAGAGATAGATGGCCGTCTGACTGACTGGGGAGATAGATGGACGTCTGCCTGACTGGAGAGATAGATGGCCGGCTGCCTGACTGGGGAGATAGATGGCCGGCTGACTGACTGGAGAGATAGATGGCCGGCTGACTGACTGGAGAGATAGATGGCCGGCTGACTGACTGGAGAGATAGATGGCCGGCTGACTGACTGGAGAGATAGATGGCTGGCTGACTGACTGGAGAGATAGATGGCCGGCTGACTGACTGGAGAGATAGATGGCCGGCTGACTGACTGGAGAGATAGATGGCCGTCTGACTGACTGGGGAGATAGATGGCCGTCTGACTGACTGGAGAGATAGATGGCCCAATGAATGACTAGGGAGATAGATGGACTTGTAGGTTTTTATCACGAATCTAAGGAAAGATATTCAGGATTTAGTAGTTAAATGTTGGTACATTTCTACACCCTACGATGGCTCACATGATTTACTTTTCAACCAATCAGAAAAACCCTAGTGTGTCTGCCTCGGTATATAAGCTCAGTCATAGAGGCGCCAGCTATAGTTTGGCAATGTGGTATAAAAGCAATCCTACAGGTAAGCTGTTGAATATTTTGAAACCAATTTGATTGGACGTTGTTGCTGCCATAGGCAGCACCAACTTCCAGTCAAATTAGTTTCAAAATATTCAATGGGATGAGCATTACATAATAAAGAATGTGATGCATTTGAACTTACATGACATCACACACAATAGCTTGAGGAGACAAAATGGTGTCGATCACTGTTCAACATTTACTCGATATTACAAAACAGATAATTGCGATACAGATCAGGGAATGTGACAGGATATGACTGATATGGAATCTATAAACCATAATCTATCGGTGCAATACAACATTTGAGATGAGATTAGCATCGCTTTAAAATGTTTCCAATCCAATTATGTTCAAAATTCTTTTGTTTTGGAAATATGTTAAATTATTTATTACCTGTAGGCTACTGTATGGTTTGCTTAGTACATGTATAACTGTACATTCATTCTATGATTGTCCTCGCTATCAACTGATTGGGAGCTGAATGGGAATTAACTTGGTACATTCAGACTTTATATTGAGCTCGCTCGCCATAATGGGCCTTTCCAGTTTATTCATCCATCATCTGACGTCATATGACGTCATAATCAACTAAGCGACGCGTAGGATGACGTCATAATTAATTATGGCATGAATGACCCGATTTATTCAATCTTTAACGCTTAATAGTACGAGACGTTGTACGAATTGTATGTCTTTACTATTTAATAAACATTCTGTTGAATATTTTGAATTTGTTTTAAAACATTC
>JAVVLW010004189.1:0-17500 GCA_034401795.1 Chaetoderma sp. LZ-2023a | reverse complement strand
CCAAAATATGTACACATCACTCCCAATCACACAAGCCTGGATATACGTAAATCTTGATGTAGTTAGACAATAACGCCCACAAACACCCACCACACGCGCACACACCCTCTAATAAATATCTTTTGTGCGTTTTGTATGAACCGTGATTTATTGAAGGTATAATAATATGTTAATATTATTATATTGGACTGGAATTCTGTCAACAAGCCTACTTTATGAAGAGGATAAAGGCCAAGAACTTAGCAACTCTCGCTGACATTCTCATAGCGAAAGTGTCTGATTACACGACCGACTGGAGTGATTGATTCGTGGTTCACTCACTGGAGTGATTGAGGGTTCACTCACTGGATTGATTGATGGTCCGCTGACTGAATTGATTGGTTGATGGTCCACTGACTGGATTGATTGATTGATGGGCCACTGACTGGATTGAGTGACTGATGGTCCACTGACTGGATTGGTTGATTGATGGTCCACTGACTGGATTCATTGACTGATGGTCCACTGATGGATTGATTGATTGATGGCTCACTCACTGGATTGATTGATGGTCCACTGACTTGAGTGATTGATTAATGGTCCACTGACTGGAGTGATTGATTGATGGTCCACTGACTGGAGTGATTGATTGATAGTCCGCTGACTGGATTGATTGATTGATGGTCAACTGACTGGATTGATCGATTGATGGTCCACTGATGGATTGATTGATTGATGGCTCACTCATTGGATTGATTGATGGTCCACTGACTGGAGTGATTGATTGATGGTCCATTGACTGGATTGATTGATTGATGGTCCACTGACTGGATTGAGTGATTGATGGTACACTGACTGGAGTGATTGATTGATGGTCCACTGACTGGATTGATTGATTGATGGTCCACTGACTGGAGTGATTGACTGATGGTCCACTGACTTAAGTGATTGATTGATGGTCCACTGACTGACTGGTTTGATTGATTTGTTAGCTTTGGCTGATACATTGATTTATTGAATGAATGAACGAACGAACGAACGAACGAACGAACGAACGAACGAACGAACGAACGAACGAACGAACGAACGAACGAACGAACGAACGGATGAACGAACGAATGTGTGATGGGTGGATGGATGCGTAGCTATGTGAATGGGTGGATGAGTGGGTGGATAGGTGGGTGGGTGGATGGATGGGTGGGTGGGTGGATGGGTGGGTTGGTGTGTGGGTGGATGGATGGATGACTGGATGGCTGCGTGGGTGGGTGGCTGGGTGGGTGAGTGGGTGGGTGGGTGGGTGGATGGATGGATGGATTGATAGGTGGGTGTGTGGGTGGGTGGATTGATGGATCGATCACGTTAAATTTTACATCACCATGGTCACCATTTAATATATGGGATTTACCATTAAAAATATACCGCTGTCTTGTCTTTCATTTGAGACTATTTTGGATAGTGTGCGTGTGTGCCTGCGTGCGGGTTTATGCGTGTGTGTGTGTGTGCGTGCGTGCGTGCGTGCGTGCGTGCGTGCGTGCGTGCGTGCGTGCGTGCGTGCGTGCGTGCGTGCGTGCGTGCGTGCGTGCGTGCGTGCATGCCCTATGTGCGTTATGTTGGGATGACGTTATTAATTCACCTTTCCAGAGTATCCATCCATCATCTGCCCTCGTATGACGTCATAATCAGCTCAGCACGTGTATGATGACGTCACAATCATTACGTCACAAAGGGTTCCATATAGACCGTCATCAAATCTCAAATGGTCCGACACCGTGTATGAATTGTATGTCTTTGTAATTCTTTGCTATTTAATAAACATGCTGTTGAATATTTTGAAACTAATTTGACTGGGCGCTGTTGCTGCCTTAGGCAGCAACAGCACCCAGTCAAATTTGTTTCAAAATATTCAACAGCTTACCTGTGTAGTTTTTTGGAAATTGATAGTCAGGGTGTTCAGAGATCGATCGATCGATCCCAACACGAGCGAGGTGTGGGTGGAGCTTAGCTAGAGATGGGCGGGGCATAGCTAAAACCGGAAAGGTCCATTCCCTTTCATTGTCACTTGAGTGGCTGTTGGTAAATACTTGAGAAATATATTGATTTATAGATCTATTTATATACAACTTTACTGTTGTGATTTGTCAACAAACCTTTCACTGACCTCCACACAGGGATTGTCCTTATGCGACCCGCTGGTGAATGCGCCAAATTAAATCTTAAAGCACGCACTTCAGATTTATGATGAACGAACTAATGGTATAAACCTCATGCCGGTAAGTATACATTCATGAAAAAGCGTACGTCATAATTAATATGGTAGGTTTGGATAAACAGTTTTACAGAGGAATAAACAAGCTAATTAAAGAAGCATTTGTTCTTGTATTGGGGCTACTCCTTAGCCAGCGCTACATCGATGAATCGATATATCGATCGATTGTATAGATCGATACAGGGATTGTACCAAGTATGTGTGGTTTCAATTAGCCGATGACGGAGTGAGTACATTCTGGACCGGCAGATGGACTGAGCAATGGATGAATACACTTTAAGCTATGCTCCGCCATATTTCTAGCTAAGCTCGGCCACCCTGCACGTGTATTGGAATCAATTTATATACTTTGAATCGTGAATTCCCAGAATCTCGATTCCAGGGTGACTATACAGGTAAGCTGTTGAATATTTTGAAACTGACTTAACTGTCAAATTAATTTCAAAATATTTAACAAAATGTTTATTAAATAGGATAAACATAAAATTCGTACACTTGAAGGACTTTTCAATGTTCATGACGGAGCTAGGTACGTTACTATGTACTGGGACGTCAACCCACACATGATGTATTTGATTATAGCATCATATACTTGAGTGCCCGATCGGATCCTTCCATGGACCGTTCTTCCGTCTGATTGACCTACTAATTAACGAATCAAAAATTGTATGGCGTCATACTCAATTACGTCGTATATATGCTGACGTCACAATACATAGTGACGCGCCTAGCTCCGTCATCAACATTGAAAAAGGGAGGGGCTTATCGGTGTAGGGTACTGCCCGAGATGGTATCGCGATATGTAGGCCTATTGCGTAAGAATCGAAATATTTCGATGCCCATATTTCCCAAGCAATGTTTGACGAACTCTTGATGGCCGTGTTGGCGTGGATCTGGACACATTTGTTGTCACCGGAAATAGTGTCAATGAAAAACACCGAATAAGTGTTGAATTTAGAAACGTAAGATATCGTGAATTTTCGTTATTAGCGAATCGTGATATATCGAGTAATGCTAGTGAATTAAACTTTGTAAGAATGTTAAGAGATGACGGACGGACGGACGGACGGACAGACGGAGGTGCGGGCGGGCGGCTGAGCGGGCGGGCGGGAGGGCGTGTGAGTTCCGGACATCCAGATGGACGGATGGACGGACAGGCGAGCGGGTGGGTGGGTGGGTAGATTGGCAGGTAGGTGGACAGGTAGGCAAGCAAGCAGGCAGGCAGACAGACAGACAGACAGGTAGGCAGGCAGGCAGGCAGGCAGGCAGGCAGGCAGGCAGGCAGGCAGGCAGGCAGGCAGGCAGACAGGCAGACAGACAGGCAGGCAGGCAGACAGGCAGACAGGCAGACAGGCAGGAAAATGGCTAAAATAACCATTCGCAATCTACTTACCACGAATACAGCCAAATCTCGTCTTAAAATAACAGTTTCTTAAAGGCACGCACACTGGTGATCACTAAAACATTTCCTATCTGAATACAATAAATACAATTACAATAAAACATGTTTTGGGAACCGCAGTACAGTGGCCAGTTAACACAGGTGGTTGTTAGAGCGAGAGGGAATTTTACTAAGACGTGTTCACACGAAAGAGTCAATCCTGAGTAACGTCATCATGCTTCAGTACTTCAGTATGGCGTTACTCCGGATTGACTCTCTCGTGTGAACACGAGCTAACAATTTAACAGCAATAGAGACGTGTGCTTTTAGACAGCCGTGTGTTATTTAAATGACACGTTGGTTCCTGCTTAAGTTGCACTTGAACGACGGGACTCTCCGACCCTTGAAGACCCCTATTTTAATTCTCCCTCAATAAACCTACTTTCTCCTTGATATTTAGCTTAAATTGGCTATTTCTTTAAACATTACTAACCAAATGCGATACATTTTTATGGGCTTAGAAATATTCTGCTAAACCTGAGCGGCCATATTTGTCCGAACATTTATCGTAAGGCAACATCTGTTACCAGTCAAATTGGTTAGAAATGTTCAACTTCCTACAGGTGCTGTTGTTTTGAAATTATTTCCTGGTTTGAATGGGTTAAAGGAAGGTATTCCGAGATGGCACTTGGATTGAGAAGGATACACGTCGACTTGCATAAAGAGGTGTAATGAGTTTGTAAGTTAACGTATTCAGTTTCAAATGCAAACTGTTGATTCTTTGTTTCTTTCGTTCTTTTATGTTTCGTAGTCGTCCAAGTGCTACGGGACTTATAATGATGATATGTTTGAGTTTGAGGCTAAACGGGGTGGGGGGGGGGGGAGGTGGTCCAAATAACAATTTTATGTTGATTCTGAAAACATATTTTGTTCTTTCAACAATTTAGTATAATACAGATATTCAGCCGGCAGACATTTAAATGTTCCTACTCTATACACACTCATGCTGTGCTTTATATTCATGCACATCAAAGGATTGTATTCACTTGTCTGATAATAACTAAGAGCAATGGAGACATCCGATTTGCCACTCCTCATTATGGCTTCATAATCAAACACGTCATTTGCTAGCTGACGTCACAAGCAAAATGGCGTAAATTCTTCACGAGGGTGGCAATAGTCGGTGTATCTTTGATTAATCTGCATATTAATAATTATTCTGTTGCATATTTTGAAACTAGTATGACTGAGAACTGTTACTACCAGCAACAGTTTCCATTTAAATTAGTTTCAAAATATTTAACAGCGTAAGTGTATAGCTACCTTGAAATTTAGATTGTGGTAATGCAGGTTTTAAAGTTTCAAATGGATTGCGTACAAATTGAGGCGGAGCTTAGTTAAAAATGAACAGGTCATATTCAGAAATGCACCCCAACCCCTCCCCCACTATTAAGTGTGAAACATGGTACCCCAGTATACTAACATTCCATTTTAGCTATGTCCCGCCCATCTCTAGCTAAGCTCCACCCACACCTCGCTCGTGTTGAGATCGATCGATCTCTGAATTCTCTGACTATCAATTTCCCGAAAACTATGCGGGTAAGCTGCGAATATTTTTGAAAGTAATTCGACTGGCTGCTGTCAAATTAGGTTCAAAATATGCAACAGCATGTTGATTAAATAGCAAAGCCGTACAATTCGTCAACGTGTTGGACTATTAAGCATTAAAGACAGACTATTTGGAATCATTCTTGACTTCATGGTTATGACGTCATCGTACACGTCACTTAGTCGATTATGATGTCATATGGCGTCAGATGTTCGATGGATGAGCTTGGAAGGACCATTACTGGTCCCTCTTCGGTTCATTAGAAAATGTTCCTGTCCTTCTTGCTCATGACTTGTAGATCTCCTAAGCATTTACTAGAACGACAGAAATCTTTCTGGGTCCATCCATTTCTTCGGGTTCTCCAGGGACCATCAATTTACTCGGGTTCTTCAGAAGTCATCCAATTTAACCTGGTTAAAACATTTAGCAGCAAATTTAATTTAGAAAAATAACTTTGAAATAAAGTGTAAATCAAGTTACCAGTGGTATCAGCGAAGTCCAAGATGCCCAACTTGTTCACTCAGAAACCTAATTAGTTATATGGAAATTAGAGTAACACTGCCTAGTTATATGGAAATATGAGTAACACTGCCCCTCCACGACATTACGTCCCCTCCACGACAATACGTCCCCTCCACGGCAATATGTCCCCTCCACGACAAAACGTCCCCTCCACGACATTACCTCCCTCCACGACAAAACGTCCCCTCCACGGCAATAAGTTCACTATACTAATAACTTTATGTATTTATATAATTCAGAAGTACTGGTTCCCATAGTATGTTGGTCCCAAATTGTAATAGAAGTTGCAGTTTCCTTTAAAGCCATGAGATATAGTGGGAAACACTTTAAAATCCTACTGGATATAAAATATATATATTCGGCCATAAAATGTCAGGAAAATTAAAACTACAATGTAATTTTAACATTGGTGTACTTTTCTGTGGAATCGCTGTTTCGTAAACGCAAAATTAACTGGTTACGTATCAGCACATTCTGCAAAATGTAGCACATGATTAGGAATACCACAAGGAGATGGTTTATCAGCAGCTCACTAGGCCTAACCCATGGACGAATCCTAAACCAAGTTCACGCATGTGTTCCTATCCGATGCAAAGTAAACCGACACTCTGCAGGTAAACCCAGTCAAATTAGTTTCAAAATATTCAACAGAAGACATTGCTTTCCGGTCACATTGGAAGTTGTGGATTCTTGGTTCTAAAATTCCTATGAAAGCCAATATGTACATACACGATGCCACACGTGTATCAATTATGCTATACAACTGATTATTCCAGTTTCTCAGTCAATTAAATGACGTCATAATCAAGTACGCGACGTGTAGGATGACGTCATAATCAATTGCGTCATGAATGACGTGGATAAGTTCGTTACGAACGTATAATTGATGACAGACTAAGAGTTGTTGTACAAATTGTATGTCCTTACTATTTAATAAACATGATGTTGATTATTTTGAAACTAATTTGACTGGGCGCTGTTGCTTCCATAGGCAGAAAACACCACCCAATCAAGTTAGTTTCAAAATATTCAACAGCTTATATTTATAGTTTTCTGGAAATTCGGATTCATGGAGTGCAGGGATCAATCGATCCCATTATGGCTGTCGCGTGGGGGGGAGGTTAAGTAGAGATTAGCCGGCATAACTAAAACTGGATTCCTCCATTGGGAAGCTCCAACGACCCTGTTGAACAGCCACGACGTGCGCCATCACAAAAAATCTGTGAGGCTTCAAGAATCATCGCTGGCCACACAGCATAACATGCCTCATCGCTGGCCACACAATATAACAGGAATCAGCGTTGGCCACACAGCATAACAGGAATCATTGCTGGTCACACAGCATAACAGGAATCATCGCTGGCCACACAGCATAACAGGAATCATCGCTGGCGACATAGCATAACAGGAATCATCGCTGGCCACACAGCATAATAGGAATCATCGCTGACCACACATCATAACAGCAATCATCGCTGGCCACACAGCATAACAGGAATCATCGCTGGCCACATAGCATAACAGCAATCATCGCTGGCCACACAGCATAACAGGAATCATCGCTGGCCACACAGCATAACAGGAATCATCGCTGGCCACACAGCATAACAGGAATCATCGCTGACCACACAGCATAACAGGAATCATCGCTGGCGACATAGCATAACAGGAATCATCGCTGGCCACACAGCATAATAGGAATCATCGCTGACCACGCAGCATAACAGGAATCATCGCTGACCACACAGCATAACAGGAATCATCGCTGGCGACATAGCATAACAGGAATCATCGCTGGCCACACAGCATAATAGGAATCATCGCTGACCACACATCATAACAGCAATCATCGCTGGCCACACAGCATAACAGGAATCATCGCTGGCCACACATCATAACAGCAATCATCGCTGGCCACACAGCATAACAGGAATCATCGCTGGCCACATAGCATAACAGCAATCATCGCTGGCCACACAGCATAACAGGAATCATCGCTGGCCACATAGCATAACATGACTCATCGCTGGCCACGTATCGAGGCTAGTTCATGGCCCATGTTTGGTCATATTCTTCAAATGCCAGAGAATGTGAGAATACACTCACTCAGAAAACATTGGCGCTTTCAGTATTTTGGGCCAACATATAAATGGCACATGGCGCAATGACACCAATGCACCTTTCCTGTTTTAGCTATGCCCCGCCCATCACTAGCTAAGTTCCACCCACACCATGTCCGTGTTGGGATTGATCGATCTCTGAACTCCCTGACTATCAATTTCCAGAAAACTATACATGTAAGCTGTTTGAATATTTTGAAACTAATTTGACTAGGTGCTGGTGCTGCCTTATTAGTACGGTCTAATGGTGTCACGAGAATGGTCTATTACGTGCATAGTAATCTCCTTTATGTTCTTGTTCATCGTGGGTACTCTTAGATTAGATTCCCTGAGCCCTGAACGTAACACACCTAGCAAGTAGCCATTTCCCCTGCATTCATACATCATATGACGTCATAACGTGACGCATAGCATGACATCACAATCAATAACTGAATGACGTAGGTAAGTACGTCACGAACGTATAGTTGAGGACGGACTATGCGTTGCTGTAAGAATTGTATGTCTTTGCTATTTAATTAATGTCCCGTTATCTCCCTTAACTCCACGGTACCAGACGTCTACCCTTGGCGCGGGGTTTCTGTCATCTAACATAGCGTCACATGCTATTCTAAAGAGTAATCGATTTTCCAGTGTTAGCTATGCCGCGCCCATCTCTAGCTAATCGCCACCCACACCTCGATCGTGTTGGGATCGAACGACCAAGAACGCGCTGACTATCAATTTGCAGAAAACTATAGGCTCACACGTTAGCTGTTGAATATTTTGAAACTAATTCGACTGGGCGCTGTCAAATTAGTTTCAAAATATTTAACAAAATGTTTATTAAATGGTAACGACATGCAATTCGTACAACTAGTCTGGCTATTAAAAGTTAAAAACTGGCCAAATAGATTAATTTATGACGTAATGATAATGACGTAGTCATCCTACACGCCGCTTATCTGATTACGATGCTATATGATGTCAGATTTTAGATGGATACTCCGGAAATGTGAATTCAGTGTACATTAAATTCACACAGACATCACTTCGACAATGCATTGTATGTATATATTCCTCATTCACCTACATCATAAAAATTTACAATGACACATTCGGCGTGATTGGACCTATAATGGAATATTTCGTTTATAATATCTAGAAATTAAATTGACCGGATGTTCTTGCAGCCTTCCAGTCTAATTAATTACAATTTGTATTAGCTTACCTCTGCAAATGCTTGCTGCCCATGATTGAAATCAATACACGTGTACGTAAAGGATTGTGAGGGTTTATCTAACAACAACATGGGGATTATCTGCTTATCTACAATATGTCCATATAAGGTCATGTCAGGTCACTTGTGTTATTATATGTTTATGACATGAAAACTACCCACATCACATGTATAGCGCTTGAATTGATGTGCCATTAACCCTTTCACGACGAAGCCAGCCAAAACCGGTCTCTTTAGTGGTCTTGAGGAATGCTCATTTGCAGGCCAAGAGAAGACCATTCTTTTGGAAATTTACGACTGGAATGACAGGCTCGATAATGGATCCAGCCATTCCAGTGGTAACCATTTCAAAAATTGTATTTTTTAACCTGAAAAATGTGCATTAAATAAGTAAATGAGCGTTTAAAATTTTTTTGTACCAAATTCAGTCATTAAAGGGTTAAAAATGAAAATAAGAAAATTGCAGAATTTGATGCGTCAATTGACCTTTCCATTTTTATCTATGCCCCGCCCATCACTAGCTATGCCCCGCCCATCACTAGCTATGCCCCGCCCATCACTAGCTATGCCCCGCCCATCACTAGCTATGCCCCGCCCATCACTAGCTGATCTCCACCCACACCTCGCCGTGTTGGGATTTATCGATCCGTGAATGCCCTAACTATCAATTTCCTAAAAACTATACAGGCAAGCTGTTGAATATTTTGTAACTAATTTGATTGGGTGCTGTTGCTGTTGCAGCAACAGCGCCCAGTCAAATTTGTTTCAAAATATTTAACAGAATATTTATTAAATAGTAAACGCAAACAATTTGTACAACAACGCATAGACCGTCTTCAAAAATGCGTTCGTGACGTACTTATCGACATCATTCGTGACGTCATTCATTATGATGTCATTCTACACATCACGTAGTTGGTTGTGACGTCATATGATGGGTGGATACCTGGAAAGGTGAATTGTTCGGAGCCGTTGCCTCTTTGACCGACACATACATTACGATGCAAGGAATATGGTTGGATATTTTGAAACTAATTTGACTGGGACCTGTTATCTGGCGGCAATAGATTACAGTAGAATTATTTTCTAAACATTTAACAGCTTTCCCGTATGGGTGTCTTGAAATTGATGTACTGATATTTCAATGTTTAGATAATTAACGTTAATAGAAGGTGGCTAGGCATTTTGGCATTTTTAGTGCAGCACTCCATACCTGCCCATAATAGTTTTGTAGAGATGAATCATTTCCACCCGTTACATAGCATAGGGTGCCAACTTTTTCTTTCCAAGACCAGTTTATCTGCCAGCTTTTGGCATACTTACAAGCGAACATATTTCCTTCGTTGGCCATGTAGCCAAGACTGTCGCAACAGGTGGAGCTTTGTCGTTTCGAAGCCATACTTTGTTAACCATAGTAGATCTGCTTGTAGTATACTAGTATGCGGGCACATTTATCAATAAGTGTGTCATATTCAGTACCTTCAAGTGCTGCTAAAACGCCGACCGAGTTGGTGGGTGCATTTTGAGATGGTCAAATCTGAAACTAAGAAACTTTCCGACCTCTCAATTTTGGTATGCTAATATCTTGGTTTGCGCTATCCCCCATGTACCGCCTTTAGAAGACTCGTTACTTCGTGAATTATTTCTTGACTGATTTGCTTCTCCCACAAATCTGCCACAATGGACCTTTCAAGTTTTAGCTATGCCCTGCCCATCTCTAGCTAATCTCCGCCCACACCTCGATCGTATTGGGATCGATCGATCTCTGAACTCACTGACTATCAATTTCTAGAAAACTATACATGTAAGCTATTGAATATTTTGAAACTAATTTGACTGGGCGCTGTTGCTGTCTATTGCCCAGTCAAATTAGTTTCAAAATATTCAACAGCATGTTTATTAAATAGTAGAGACATACAATTCTTACAACGTGTCGGACTATTAAGAGTTAAAGCCGGGCCCAATATAATCATTTATGACATAATGATTATGACGTCATCCTACACGCAGCTTAGCTGATTATGACGTCATATGACGTCAAACCATCGATGGATGCTCTGGAAAGGTCCGTTGATGCTGGAACTTACAGATATATTTCGCTATTGTATGTAATAAACGAACCCTTTGCAATTCCATATGGAAAAGTGCACGTATCTCTGTCAGCAAATCTCTGTGTAAATGAAATCAGGTTAAATAATTCAGGACGAGGACTGTTTGATATTTCATGAATTTCAAGATATTTGTCTTGGTCTGCACGCACTGATACATTTTGTCGGCATGCATATAACATCAATATCATCGCTGTATATCAAAATCATATCCCCATGTTCTTCCCTTGCAGTATAAAGTGTATGAAGACTGACAAGTTGTTTCTTCCTCTATGTGTAGCCAGTGGCCATGGGACTGATTAAATATCGATGTTAGTGACTTTAACTGTTTCAGTTTTATTACTGAACCTTTCAACTGAGTACAAGAGAATACCCGAGTCCACATACGCAGACAATTTGTGACACAAATATTGGGGACTGCAAAGAACTAATCTGGATGTGGAGCAAAAACCATCCATTGCTTCTTAGATTTACAAGATGTTGTCTCTAACTCGGTACTGCCTCGCGCTTTCCTCCATGATGACCTTTTCACACCAGTCACTACAGAAATGAATGCGTAATTCATCTTTCCAGAGTACCCAGCCATCATATGACGTCATAATGAGCTGCGTGGCGTGTACAATGACATCATAATGAATGATGTCATGAATGACGTCGATAAGTACGTCACGAACGCATATTTGATGACGGTCTATGGGCTGTTGTACAGATTGTTTGCTTTTACTATTTAATAAATATTCTGTTGAATATTTTGAAACTAATTTGACTGGGCGCTGTTGCTGCCTATGGCAGCAACAGCACCCAGTCTAATTAGTTACAAAATATTCAACAGCTTCCCTGTATAGTTTTCAGGAAATTGATAGCTAGGGCATTCGGGGATCGATCAATCCAAACACGGCGAGGTGTGGGTGGAGCTTAGCTAGTGATGGGCGGGGCATAGGTAGAAATGGAAAAGTCCATTGTATCTTTCACGTGATTATAGAATGACCTGTTTGCGATTGTGTCATACAGACCATCCTTATAGAATGACCATTTCCGAAACAACTGTTGTGCGGTTTTCTTTCATTAGATATTTCATAAAGTACATGCGTTTCAGCCTTTCACGTTTGTGTTTTAGCCAGGCTTGATTTTACTCTATGGCTGTGTATCTGTTTGTGAAGAGCGAAGGGGTGGAGCTGGGGGTGGTGGTGGGGGGGGGGAGCTCATTACATTCGTTTTCATCAAAGCAAATTTCCCAAGGCATGCTGCAATCTGTGCCATTCATATCAAGTTTGTGTCATCTGTGATGATCTAAAATGGCTTTAAGAGACTGTTCCTATTCAGTTCTTGTGTATATGACTGTCAGCTTTACAATTTTCTTTTCGTAGTCTGGATCTCTGCCAAGTATTTCCTGGAGCGACGTGTGGCCTGTAGCATTAATATTGATGACGTCATTCTGTACCTGGTCGCCAGTAATTACATCAGAGCTGATATGGCCTAGGGGTGTTCTGGGTACCAAGAATAGATTGGTTTCACAACCGCTATAACTTTGAGTATATACTTTTTGCTCTTTCAGCGCCATTGAGGGGTACTCACAACACACGAACAAGTATTGAAATCTTAAGGGTTAAAGGTTTAACCACCGCCATGTCAGCCATGTTCCAAGACAGCGGAACCTGTCTATAGCAGCCACTCGCTTTCTGGATCCAGGAGGTGATGGTCCTTTAAAGCAGGTTGACATAAGACCCCGGGTCCTGAAAAGTTGCTGCCCTGTTGTATTACAAGCCACTACCTATATTCCTAAATGTATGAAATAACCAATTTTTAGTGATATATTATTGCGTACCCGCTCCAGCGGTCACGCTTCTATTTATTGCTGTCTAGAATTGCCTATAGGCGCAGCCATTTCGCGCAGGGGATTGTGGGGCTGTATCTCGCGGGATCTCCATCGACACGAGATCTAATAATTCTCGGCGCGAAGACACGGCTCTATTTTTAGATTGCTGGATATCTCATAATTATTATCTTCATGCGCGTGATTCATGGCGAGTTCTCTTATTTGTTCTGGTCCGGCAGTAATAGAGTTTGCGCGGCGGTGACCGCTTAATTATTTTAATAAACAGCCAACGGAACTCCAAATAACTACTCTAAATAAATAAGTACTCTTCATTTGCTGGAGGACTGCGTACAAAACATGTTTACCATTCCTTCTGCAGATGAAAGTACTCAAGCATATGTCCACTCGCGGCGTCTCTTAAATGTCCACTTGAGCACTCTATCAAACTGACCACAAATGGCTTCTTGCGGTGATCATGAGAAATGTCCATTTGCATTAGCTACTCGCCGGAGAACTTGTTTTGAGAGTTTGCCACTGGAATGACTGGTTGGATAACCGATCCTATAATTCCAGTAGTAAATTGCAAAAGAAAAACCACAATGGTCTCTTGGACGGCAATTAGACATAGGACATTTTCTATGATAATGGATTTTTCTGTATATAACGTCATAATTATTTAGGTCAGATGTAGCAGGACGTCACAATCAAAATGTGCAATGAATGACGTATCTAGCTCCACCAGGAACATTGAATAGCCAGTCAAGTATGCGAATTGCACGTCTTTACTATTTAAACAACATGCTGTTGAATATTTTGAAATCAATTTGACTAGACGCTGTTCGAATTGTATGTCTTTGCTATTTATTCAACAGTCATTTTCTATGATAATGGCTGGGTTTGATCTGTAACTGAAGGAAATGACGTCATAATTAATTGCTTCATATACAGGCTGACGTCACAATCCAAAATGTGTAAATGAATGGCGTATCGAGCTCAGTCATGAACATTGAATAGTCCGGCAAGTGTACGAATTGTATGTCTCTACTGTTTAATCAACATCGTGTTGAATATTTTGAAACTAATTTGAGCTGGCGTTGTTGCGGCCAGAGGCAGCAAACCTTTAAAAGCACCCAGTCAAATTAGTTTCAAAATAGTCATCAGCTTACCTGTATAGTTACCTTGAAATTGGAAGTCTGGGAATTCATTATTCAGCGTATATATATATATATATATATATATATATATATACATCGATTCCAACACGCAAAAAGGGGTGGAGCTTAGCTAGAAATAGGCGTGGCATACCTAGAAATGGATCTCTCTATTGAAATTGTCATGAGCAAATTGAGCATTACATAGCTAATACCACTTGGTAATGCGTGACCCACACAATATGGACCACTTGTATTAAGAGACCACCCATATGTATAGGTCACATATTTTAACAAGGCCAATCATAGATTGCTGCCCTGAATACAATATCCTCGTCCTCTGACGGAGGGAGGATAATTAATACCACTTGCTAATTGGCATTTTCATGTTGTCAATCCATCATATTACGTCATATGATGCCATAATCAACGACGTGACGTATAGGATGACGTCATACTCATGACGTCATGACTGACTCAATTTAGTCCGTCTTAAGTGCTTAATAGTCAGACACGTTGTACGAATTGTATGTCTTTGCTATTTACAAAGCATGCTGGTGAATATTTTGAAACTAATTTGACTGGGCGATGTTACTGCCACAAGCAGCAACAGCACCCAGTCAAATTGGTTTCAAAATAGTCAACACCTTACCTGTATAGTTTTCTGGAAATTGATAGTCAAGAAGCTCAGAGATCCATCGATACCAACACGAGCGCGGTATTAATGTATTAATATACCATCCGGATTCAGTGACCTATTGACTAACGTTAGGCCTATGGAAGTCATTTCAAGCAACGGCCATCAAGATGTGACTTACTTGGGCACAATTGTGTGTTTTTCTAACAAAATCCTTTATAATGTTTAACACCGAAATTTCAATATCTCAGATAAAGACAACTATACGAATATCTTTTTAATACTTTGACTGGTAGCCCACCCCACCCTACCCAGCTACTTGTTGCTATCATAGACCTGTATTAAGTATTGCAACGACAACGACTGCCCATGTAAGCCTATCATCTTCTCTTAATGTATTTTAACCCTTTCATGAGGATACCGCCAAAACAGGCCTCTACAGTGATCTTGAGGATATTAATTTGCAAGTCAAGAGAAGATCGTTTTTGAAAATTCACCACTGAAATGACTGGCTCGATAATTGAGCCAGTCATTCCAACAGTAACTCTTCAAAACAGTCGTCTATTGGCCTGCAAATAGGCACTCAATAACCACATTTTTTTGTTTTATTCTTGACTCCATCCAGGGTTAATAAATTATGAGGACGACGATGATGTACCATGTCTGATTAACCTTTCCCGTATTGTATTATAGTTTGATTCACATTTGTTGCATTCGAGATATGGTAAAAATTACAGACTTGTTACAGACAGTCTTGAGGCCTTCTATGCGTGAGGTAAATTTCAAAAGAAAAACATGCATAATAATAATATTGTAGAGGGCGAAAAAGTAGACAGAGTTTCGCTAACAATAATGGATCCATCTAAAAATAAAGGCTTGGCTTCTTCGAAACTACACCTCTAATGTAATGACCGGTCACCCTTTTACGGTATCACAACGACTAGGATGTTACACGGACTCAACTTCGGATACCAGACAGACCGGGACCCAGTTTATCTCCGTAGCAGACTATATACGCAACACTGTGGATCGTGAAATCGCTACGCCAATGGCTACTCAATAGGCCCCTACATACGAGATACATTTCTCGATCTCGTATCGAAAGAGAACTCGCGGGATACGAATGAATAATGGAAGTGTGATTATCAGTAGTATCCTCTTGTCTTTAATCCATCTGTGGGAATAAATCCATGTAGGGCCAATGCAATTATGTAGCAGTATTGCTAGACTACCAATGTTCCAAATTTCCAGTCAAAACTGCTGTCAATAATATTGTAGCAGATTGTTGAATACAGAAATCAACCGAAAGTGTAGGGCTATGCATGTGCTAAGTTAAGAACGTCTACAGGAAATTCGGCCACAGAATTTCAACCATATAGTTAGATAGGTATATCAATACGCTAGTGAAGTAATGGATTGGGGTTAAACAATTTTTTACCATAAAGTAATTTCGTAGTGCACAATTTCATACCGAAAATTTGCTAAATCTCCGGTGATTCACAGTTTTCAGTGCCTTATTGTCTGTAGTATGTTTGGCCCCATAATTTCACCTACATAGACTTGAACCTTAATATACTAGGTATATTCCGAATCTAACAAATTCTAGATGAAATAATTTTATTAGGCAAAAATTGGCTTAAATGTTGGGTTTTTCGTGCTTTTCGGTGCCCTACTGTCTGTATGTAATATGGTCGGCTCCAGAACTTCGCTCACATAGATGTAGAGGGATTTGAATACGATAGTTATATTGGGAATTAAAAAAAATTCGACCGTGAAGTAATTTCGTAGTATACGATTTCATCGCGTAAATTTGTTTCAATGTTGACAGATCTGCGGGTTTTCAATGCCCTACTATTATTACCTGTCTGCAATAGGTTTGGCCACATAATTTCACCGATATGGTTAGATAGCGATATGAACATGCTAATGAATCTTGAGTTTTCCTACCACGTAGTAATTTCGTAATATTCAATTTAGTAGCCACGGACAGTTGTCAAATGCCAAAAATTTACTATATTCGGTATCAGAATGTCTGTTCTCGATTTGTACTAATTTTTTCTATATATGGATGTATATAACTCAATATGAGCTTTTCAGGTTTCTAGCCATCATTTTACGTCATATGACGTCGTAATTAATTAAGTGACGCGTAGGATAACGTCATAATAATGACGTCACGACTGACTCGATTTAGTCCATCTTAAATGCTTAATAATCTGACACGTTGTACGAATCGTATGTTTTTGTTATTTAATAAAAATGCTGTTGAATATTTTGAAAGTAATTTGACTGGCCGCTATTGCTGCCATAGGCAGCAACAGGACCCAGTCAATTTAGTGTCAAAATATTCCACGGCTTACCTGTATAGTTTTCTTGAAATTTATCGTCTAGTAGTTCAGAAATCCATCGATCCCAACTCCAGAGTGGTATGGGTGGAGTTTAGCTAGAGATGGGCAGGTCATAGCTAAACTGGGAAGGTTCATTGTATTAATAAACCACCACAGTTTTCAGTGCCCTATTGTCTGTAGTATGTTCAGCCCCATAATTTACCCGACATAGACTTGAGCTTTAATATGCTAGTTATGTTCCGAATCTAACAAATTCTAGATGAAGTAATTTTAATACGCAAAATTTAGCTTAAATGATGGTGAATTCGTGGTTTTCGGTGCCCTACTTTCCGTAATAGGGTCGG
>JAVVLW010004188.1:17500-50000 GCA_034401795.1 Chaetoderma sp. LZ-2023a | reverse complement strand
AAGCAATAACAAAACATTCGACACTCTTGGAAAATTATCACTTCAAATAATGTGATCATCTTTATCAATGAGTGTGGTTGAACATGCTCTACTAGGCCATCCGACCCATACGTTCTATGATACTTGTCGAGTAGCAATCTTCAAGACCTTTAGTCATTGCTTTCTAGATTGCACGACTATCTTATGTCCTAGTGGAATAGTGGAGTGTCTGGTAGAACCTCAACGAATCTATACAACCCTTTCATTACCATTTTTAAATAGGTACATGCACAGCGAAATATAGCAATCAGTCTTATGTGACCCTTTCTATATGTAAAAATACACACGAGTCAGTAAGTCAAATGTCGTTATCACATACTTATGAGCAACTTCATATGAAGCCTTTTCTGACATCCTTAAACACCCTTTCATAGTGGCATATTCTTTTTAGATGGTTGATCGCTGAGGCTAGTCATATTGTTGGTGAGACATTGGACATCTCACGCATACTCTCATAGAATCTCTTTCTTTAGTTTGAGGATTCTATCCGCCGAATGTTTCAGATGAATCTGTAGCTCGCGGGGTAGTGTCGGGCCATTCCGGTGTCTGATGTCGGCTCGCCGCGCCGCAAGTGCACGACGAATGATGACGCTGGTTAGCTTCCGGTCTCGGGGTGACGGATCCTCTACGATACTGCCCTACGGGTAACAAAGACCAGCTACTAAGGCCGGTGGAACTCAATCGTTCCGGTGGTGCCGTGCGACCATCGTCGCGAACATTAAACACAACAGTCTCACCCCAAGAGTTGGTGTCACCAGTATGCCTGTCCATAGCAATTTCGTGATCTATGGACTTACAAGATTTGATTTGGTGACCTAATTAAAATAAGTCTATACAATAGTTTTACCTAAACAGACCGTCAAGTATGCTAGATAAAAATAATGAGCATACGAAAATACAAGCCATAGAGACAGCCTGATGAACTTTTAAACGTGGGGCTCCCGGAGGTACCACACAGACTCGTAGGTCCGCAGAGGTATCCCCGCAAGGGAGGCTCCCATACACGAGACTTAAAATGAACTTAATATAAGCTATTATACCTCTAAGCTGAAAGGAAAGAAAATTATCTTTGTGGTGACGGATAATCATATGCCTCACGCGGGCACTACTCCTAGTGCTAGTTTGGGTGAGGAGTATTATCCTCGCGTGGACCGTCGTAACTGAATCCTTGCGAGAGGCAAGTGCCTTGCGCGGGCCTCCGTCACGGGAAAATGTCGCCACTGCTTAAAGCGGGAGAAGAGTAGTAGTCGAAAGGGGCCCACTCTAATATTTAACCAAAATGCTGTAAAGAAAAGACAATACCTAGTGAGATTATGACTATAAGGTTGCATGCTGTTTTACGTGAAGACGGGACGAACGATTCCCGAGGGATTCCCACGTCACCGTCTTATGTAATTCTCAGTATGCTGAATTAGTAGTTGCCGCTTTTATTTATGCGGGCCTTCTTCTATGATTAACCTCATATTTAGTTTTTAGAGACAAGAATTATTTTAGGCCGCAAATGGCTGGCGTCTACCTAGCTTTTAGATACGGCTGTCATTGAGAACAGATGCCCTAAGATATCAATACTGAAGACAGCGTGCATGCATGTTACTTAGTAAGATCTCCGAACTGGATAAGAATCCGGACATCTCGCTCCGTAACCACATAAAACGTCACAGGACATTAGTTACTTTTCACAAAAGCATTTTAGGCAACTGATCTATCGTTATGGTGGAGGTAAGAGAGACGAATACCCACCGTAAATGTCCTTCCCGTGAGGGCGTGGCAGACTTGAATATCATGCCCAGACATTCTTACGGAATTCGGTGGGGATGCGCATCTCGCCCGTTACCAGGTCCTATGGAACTAACTTTTTAACCTGTCGTTAGGTTTAAACACAAGTTGCCCAGCTATGCACTGCGGTGCGGGAGGATTGTTCTGCAGATTAAAGAAAATAATAATTAAGACATGTTTTCGCAGTGCTTTCCTACATTGGCAAAGGTGCTAACTACTGAGTATCCGAATATACATGGGAAATGTGTATGACCACACACCCTGGTCATCACCGCTCGGAAACCCCAATAGTTTCCCAGGGTCGGATCAGTCCATAGTGCGGATAGGGACATCCAAACAATTAAGAAGCCATAAGGCTTAGTGGAACATGAAGAGAGACAATAACTTAGAAATATCAGGCCCTTTAGGTATGTTGGCCAATCTTACGCAACCTTGCCGGAGTGCGAGGCTAAATTATCGCAACTACCGGAAAAGAGGCGTACACTACGTATTTCCTAACGAAGAAATTGTCTCTAATCATTTGAACCTATCCTATCGAGCTGAATAGAAAAGATTTTTAGTCGGTAGCATGCCGGGCTAAACAGAGTTATAGCACGGACAGCGACCTCAGTGAAAAATTGTTGGTGGCGGGAGGAAGTGCTGCATATATAAATGTTGCTGTATAGTGTTTCTTACGTGCACTGCAGTCCTATATTTTCTACAAATAAACAAAACATATGAACTGGTGGCCACTGGCCATATATAAACTTACCAGAACAATCAATACAGTGTGAAATGATCAGATTAATATATCTTTAGTACAGGTTAAGGAACCCACTACGGTGCGGTTAGCAAAAGCGCCTTACAGAAAATAAGAATAACTATAAACAGATACAGAAATTATAACTAGCGGTCTTAAGACCGTTACGGTGCCTTTTGGTCATCGGGACCGTTTATACAGATACGATATAATTATCAAAAATATAATTAACGGAATAATTAAAATGTCAAGTATAGTTACTTGAATAATCGGTAGCCATTCTTAAACCTGGGCTGTCCTTGAGCCAAATGATACTAATGGGCAGACTGAAGCTATGCAGTGTAAGGATGAATGAGGTCATCAGATATTGTTCCATGATGGCAAATGTTCTAAAAAGCGAAAGTGATAACGTGGTTCCACTGATGATGATAGCAGCAATTATTATATGACATCTCTGATAGTGACTGTGACTAATTGAATAATGTTATGGTCGGTATAAAGCCAGTATATGTATCGTCTAGGATGTAGAGGACAGCATTACAAACATTGTGAGTGATAAATTATTGCACTAGGTTGCTTAGGTACGATACTATATGTTCACCTTTTGTTCATGTGCGCATAGTTGCATTTTACAGTTGCCTTCACAGGGGCGCCGGAAGCACGGGGGGCAGCTATGCCCTTTACCCGTTTCTTTGCAAAAAATTAGTAAACATTACCTTAGAACTTTAAACAAGATTTCTAGAATATTCAGAGCAGACTGAGCAGTTGTATTAAAGTTCGGTTGTTTTGACATAAACACAAGTTCATAAAGTAATATGGGAGTGCTTCTAGGCCGAATCAAATCATCAATGCAAACGCTATTTATGGAGTGTTAGATGTGACATATTGACTTTTCTATCTGTAAACGTTGGATGCATCTTTGGAAATAAAGGTAAGATACATAGTCATATGCTATTTGAATTTTTGAAGTGATACTGGTCCACGCTCCGTTAATGCCTTGCTTAGTCGGTATAATATAACATATGTGCAATGATGGGCGGTTGGGTGCAGCAATGTGGAAACACTAAGGGAAATTAATTAGAAGTAATAGCAACTCTCAAGCTCAAATTTTTAATTAACGTGTGAAGCAGATGCAACGGTAGAAATAATTTGTAATACACATGGCCGAAGTGCAATGTCGGTGGGCGTATTTGAAGAATGTGTCTACGATTTGTTATCTCCCCACCCCCACCCGCTCACCCCCTCACCCACCACACGCACACGCACACGCACACGCACACACCTGAAATGGGAGGAGCGTGTGTCTTGGGGCCTCAATTGAAAGAATGTGAAAATTAGATGCCCTTAGAAGCCATCTCCTATAACTCCTACATAGATCTCTAAGTAATAAATACCATCCTCTTGGATTTTTTAACACTGTGCTATTTATATGAGTATGAGCTCCGCCCCAGCTCCCCCCCCCCCCACCCCACACTCCACCGCCACCCTACCAACTCGTACGGTCGCCATACACGTACATGTCTAGCCATGCACAGCTCTTTGAGTTCTTAACATAAAAGACCATACCACAATCCAGACATAAACCAAATCAGACATTTGACGGCCTCCTTTGAATAGCCCGGCCCAAAATGTACATCTGACACCCGCACGCCAATATGGATAAGTAAGAGGCTGCGAAATCATAATTTAAATTACTTATTCATTACACACTAGCTGTTGAATAGTTTGTTACTAATTTGACGTAATTGTGTTGCAACCTCATCTGTCTATTCATCCAGCATATGTCCATCGTAGGCCCTATTTTTAAGCGAGTCCTTAAGAACTGCTGGGCTGTAGGGATCCATAGGGTCAGATCCATGGTTAGTCCCGGAAAGCTGCTTGATCGATTTTGTTGGTGGCCACCTTGGATTTTGCACTATTTTAAAAAGTAAATTTAAAGACCTGTGAAACTGCTTGACAGGAACCTAAAAAAACTTCATGGTTTTCATCTAAGGCAAGGGCTGAACAAACCTTGTTCACATGTTCACCATGATTGGTAGATTTATCTTGGCTAACCTGTTTTTCACAAAAAGCACGTTCCCTCTGAATCCCGCTGATTGCAAATATAATTAGGAACCAAAGTATAATTAAGTATTTTCAAGGCAAACTGTGAAAGTCCACCATACAGACACATGCACGAATGCACGCACACTCAACGCGTGCATCTGACACAACAACCCGCCCGCCCGCTCGCTCACATTGTGAATTGGAAATATGTTCAATCGACCAAAGAATACATAAGTTCTTCGATTAGCATCGCTCTAACCTTTATACGTAATCATAAGAAACCCGGAATGCAGAAAATCGAGTCATGATCCTGCACCTTTCAATGTTTTTCTCGTGGCGGTTGGGTAGGTGGGTATCCCCGAACTCCCTTCTATGAGAGGCAGGGGGTGTGGACGTGGGGGGGGGGGGGTAGGTGTGCACCCATTTAATATCTTCCTCCAGACAATGCCATGCAGCGTGCCCTTTTGTGGAACCTGGCCCAGCCCCTCAAATTTGCTTCCGGCGCCCCTGGCCTTCAGGTTTGAAAGAAGAGGTGCGCCTATCTGCGTCATCGTCCTAACATGTCAAAGTCTAAAGTATGTATCACCACAAAGTTGCATTAGAGAACCGACAAATCCACATGACGCGTCCAGGGGATATGGGGACGGACTAGGTTAGACCAGCTCAACGTGTCCTTGACATTTAAGTGGTGAACACTAGAACATCAACCCAGAGCGACCAGGTGCACAATAAGATAAAATAGATCCAGCATTGGTCACGAGTCACCGAGGCATTATCTCTGGAGTCCTCATTTAAAGGGATTCTAATCTCATATCAAATGTTGTGTTGCACCTATATACTATGTTTTATAGATTCCATGTCATTCATATCCTGTCAGATTCCCTTATCTGTATCTCAATTAGCTGCTTAGTAATATCGCGTAAACATTGAATAGCCATCACCACCATTTTGTCTCCTCAGGCGATAGTGTATGATGTCATGTAAGTTACAGTGCATTACATTCCTTATTATTATGTAATACTCATCTCGTTGAATATTTTGAAACTAGTTTGAAAGGAAGTTGTTGCTGCCTATGTATTGCTTTTATACCATATTAACAAACTACAGCTGGCATCTCTATGACTGAACGCATATACCGAGGCAAACACGCTAGTCTTTTTCTGATTTGTTGAAAAGTAAATCACGACCACCGTCATAGGCTGCAGTAATGTATCTACATTTGCCTACTAAAGTCAGAATATCTTTCGTTGTCGGCAAGATTAAAAGCTAAAATGTCATGGATGGATTATGGGTGGCAAATGACAGCTGAATAGTTAGTATAAGATACGGTGAGATTTCCCTTAAGCGATCGACTCTTGATATCACTCACTGGCTAGAGCTTAGCTCTGGGCAGCAATGGTAAGTACAATCTTTGCATGCTATCTAAAACTTATAGAGTTTCCCATAACCGTGTGTAAACCAAGCAAGAACCGGATTTTGTACATTTTAAGAAACAGAGAAACCACTTCAACACATTGGTTCGGATAGTCAAAGAAGAATTCAAATCAAACTGGCAGAAAAAAAAATCGACGCACTGGTTACAAACGGTGGTGGAAGTTGAGCGAGTCTTTCTTGTTTGGCACAAACTTTGACGACTCCACCCACCCCTTAAAACGTGACGATGGATAATTTAGCTATGACTTTGCTGAAAAGGCTACGTTTTTTGCTCTGTGTCTAAATTTGGTCAAGAAAATTCAAATATTTCCTTATTGAATGTCCATTGGCCGGCCATGAGAAGACTGGGTTTTTAAGGATTTACTACTGGAATGGCTGGCTCGGTTACCGAGTCAGTCATTCTACTGGTAAATTTTCAAAAATAGTCTTCACTTTGCCAATAAATGCTCATGCAAAATGATCACTGTTTGAAGCCGGTTATGGCCGGATTCGGCATGAAAGTGTTAAACCATTGTTTTTCCGGTATTGTTACAATTGGTACGTCAAATGTGAAATTACCCCTCTATCGCCATATACGAAAAAACGTTTTAAATATGATTACAATAACGGTTTTCTAGGATATACTTTCTAAGCCGGATACCTCAAAAACTGTTGGTCCAAATAATTTAAGCCATCACCTATTGGCCATGACTAAGGAATTTCTGGCTCCAATTCTAGCACATCTCATTAATGTAGGAATCAGGTTTTAGTCATGCCCCGTACATCCCTATTTACGCTCCACCCATCCCTCGCTCGTGTTGGATCGTATCGATCCCCGAACGCCCCTGACTATCAATTTCCAGAAAACTATATAGGTGAGCTGTTGAATATTTTGAAACTAATTTGACTGGGCGCTGTCAAATTAGTTTCAAAAATACTTAATAGAATGTTTATTAAATGGTAATGCGTGTGCGGATTGATAGATATATATTAGCAACTTGGAAGAAGATACTACAAATCTGCGTGTACGTGCTCCGTGTGCGCGTTGCGCAGCACGCGTCAGTTTTCACGCTTCCGGGAGGGTATAAAATCGCGCGCGTATTGCTAGAACATTTCCCCGTTCCGTCCAGTTGTAATTCTAACACCTTATTGCGCTTATTGATACAATTGGGTAAATAATGGTACAGGGACATGCAAACATATTTCTAAACAAATATCACAGTTGCACAAAAGTCAGAACACTCGGAATAATAGTTTCCCATGACAGTCAGCATATCACCGAAATAACTAACATTAACCCTTTAACACTTATATCAGTCAATAAACGGCTTCTGCAGTGATCTTGAGAAATAACCATTTGTACCACTGGAATGACTGGCTCAATAACAGAGCCAGTCATTACAATGGTAAAGTTTTCAAAAATAGTCTTCTCTTGATCTGCAAATGGATATTTTCTATGAGAAAATTAATTTTTGAAAAATAAATTCGAGCAGTAAAGGGTTAACACAAATGTATAGCACCGTTCCTCTGCTCAGCAAATACATGTTTATTGTCTCCATGATAATATTCAACCTACTTTGTCCTTGTGGCATTTTCAAGTGTGCGACTGGATACATAAAGTGTCACATGGAAAATCCCAGGCTACTACATAGTAATGGTTAGTACTTTTCATTTGTCATGCGTCTGTATGAATATCCTAGGGAAATTTGTAAAAATGAACAATGACATCATTTTCCTGCTATGTTCCAGGTTTAAGCTTAATGAAAAATGTCATCTGGATAAGTTAATTAAATAGAGATTTGAATTTTCTATTACTATTTTAAGGAATTAGTTAAATATTAACATCCATTCTTAACACGCATTCTTAACACCCATTCTTAACACCCATTCTTAACACCCATTCTTAACACCCATTCTTAACACCCATTCTTAACACCCATTCTTAACACCCTTTCTTAACACCCATTCTTAACACGCATTCTTAACACGCATTCTTAACACCCATTCTTAACACGCATTAGTTGTGTTCATGATTCTATATTAACTATAGTATTCTGTTCTCTTACCTGCCATGGAACTCCACCCATTATGAGCAGCATATATATATCAAAATAAAAACCAGCGTGGGCAGGGTCAAGTTCCTTAATCCAGTTCGTCGTGGCATTGACTGTTATACTCCCAACAGCCTCGTGTGTCAATGCAAATGGAAATGATAGCCACTGAAATATTAAATGGATGCTATTCTCATATCAAATGTTGTATTTCACCGATAGATTATGGTTTATAAATTCCATATCATTCATATCCTGTCATTTTCCGTTATCTGTATCACAATTATCGGCTTTGTAATATCGCGTAAATACTGAACAGCGATCTCCACCATTTTGTCTACTCTAGCGATAGTGTGTGATGTCATGTAAGTAGCTTTGCATTAATTCTTTATTTGTGTAACAACCATATTATTGAATATTTTGAAACTAATTTGACTGGAAGTTCCTGCTGCCTAAGGCAGCAACAACTTCTAATCAAATTATTTTCAATATAATCTGCAGCTCAGTTCTATGGTTGCTTTTATACCACGTTGTCAAGGCATATATGGTACATCTATGAGCGCATATACAGAGGCAGACACGCTATGGTTTTTTTTGATTGGTTGAAAAGTAAATCATGGCAGCCAACATAAGCTGTAGAAATGTTCCAACATTTAGCTACTAAAATCTTAATGTCTTTTTTTGACTGGATGATAAGAATCTTAAAATTCCATACATAGTTTATGAGTGGTCTATTAGATCATTTGAATAGAGATCATGAGATGAGGTCAGTTATCCTTTAACAAGACATCAGTGTTACACTGACAGGATATTGGCGAAAATCTTGGCATTATGCATTTCCAAATGCAAACCTAGATTTGACCTTGACCTCAGAAGTCTGAATGTCTTCGTGCTGCTTGAAGTAACAGAATGACGTTGCTTAGTTCCAGTACTTTGGCCAATTCTGAAATAAACGCAACATGAGCTAAGCAGAAGAATCTACCGGTACTGTTAGCCGGCATTTTATACAAGTCAAACGGTGCAATGACCTTGACGTTTGACCTTAGTATCATTGTGCTTCATCTCCTTGATACCAGCAAGCATGTGTCCAAATTGAGTCCCCATAAATTGTTATAGAGGTGCTTAATTACACAGCGTTATCTGATTACACAATGTGTCTATTTAAGTCATTGCTAGCTTTTTATCCTTTCAACGACAAATCCCTGAAAAGATAAATTTATTACGATGTATAGCATGTTCCATTGAATATTTTGAAATTAATACGACTGGAAGCCATTGATGCCTTAGGCAGCAATGGCTTCCAGTCATATTACTTTCAAAATAGTCAACAAGTTTCCTATTTGTTTGCACTGAGACTGAGATACAGGGAATTTAGTGGTGAAAGGGTTAAGATAATATTCAGCAGAGTTCGTATATTTAGTGATGATTCAAGAGGGAGAGTCTTTATATTACTGTGAAGAAATAGAACGCACCAATCCAATGAAGATGAAGAAAAGTTGTACAACATCCGTATATGCGACAGAATAAAGTCCCCCAAATAGCGTGTACAGCACGGCAATGGCAGAGGAGATGATAATAGCGAGGTTATTCTCAAGATCTATGATCACTGACAATGTAGCACCTGTAATAAGAAAGGTAAGGATAAACAAATGTGGTCGTCGTCCTCCTCACCTCCTCCACCTCCGCCCCCTCCTCCTCATGCCCTCCTCCACCTTTCCCCCATCTCCTCCCCCTCCTCCTCTGCCTCATCCTCCCCCTTATCGTCCCCCTCATCATCCTCTCCTCCTCCTCCCATCATCCTCGCCTCCCATCCTCCTCCTCCTTCTTCTCCCCCGTCCCTCCCCTTCCTCCTCATCCTCCCATCGCCATCCTCCCCTCCCAGTTCTCCTCCCCACCTCCTACCCATCCCATCCTCCCCCATCTCCGCCCACTCCTCCTCTCCTCCAAACCTCCACCTCCTCTTCCTCCCCTCGCCCTCCTCTCTCCTCCGCCCCCTCCCCTCCACAGCCTCCCTCCCCTTCCACTCCACCTCCTCCTCACCACCTCCTACCCTCCCATCCTCCCCATCTCCATCCACTTCTCCTCACCCGTCCTCCAACCCTCACCCTCCCCTCCTCTTAGTGCTCGCCCTCCTCGCCCTCCCCATCTCCACCGATCCTTATCCTTCTCCTCTCCTCCCCCTTCTCGTCCCCTCATCCTCCTCTCCTCCTCCTCCTCCCATCATCCTCGCCTCCCATCCTCCTCCTCCCCTCCTCCTCCTCCTTCTCCCCGTCCCTCCTCTTCCTCCTCATCCTCCCATCCCCATCCTCCCCTCCCACTTCTCCTCCCCACCTCCTACCCATCCCATCCTCCCCCATCTCCACCCACTCCTCCCCTCCTCCAAACCTCCACCTCCTCTTCCTCCCCTCACCCCCCTCTCCCCTCCGCCCCCCCCTCCCCTCAACAGCCTCCCTCCCCTTCCACTCCACCTCCTCCCTCCCCTCCGCCCCCCCTCCCCTCAACAGCCTCCCTCCCCTTCCACTCCACCTCCTCCTCACCACCTCCTACCCTCCCATCCTCCCCATCTCCATCCACTTCTCCTCACCCGTCCTCCAACCCTCCCCCTCCCCTCCTCTTAGTGCTCGCCCTCCTCGCCCTCCCCACCGATTCTTATCCTTCTCCTCTCCTCCACCCTGTTCTCCCCCTTGTCCTCCCCTCCTCCAACCCCTCCTCCACCTCCTCTTCCAACCCCTCCTCCACCTACTCCCCTATCCCCCCCCTCCTCCACCCCTCCTCCAACCCCTCCTCCACCTCCTCCTCCAACCCCTCCTCCACCTACTCCCCTCTCCTCCCCTCGTCCACCCTCCTCCACCCTCCTCCACCCCCCTCCATCCTCCTTCTCCAACCTCTCCTCCACCTACTCCCCTCTCCTCCCTCATCCACCCCTCCTCCACCCTCCTCCTCCACCCCTCCTCCACTCCTCTTCCATCCCTCCTCCAACCCTTACTCCACCTCCTCCTCCTCCAACCCCTCCTCCACCTACTCCCCTCTCCTCCCCTCCTCCTCCACCCTCCTCCTCCACCCTCCCCTCCTTCACCCGCTCCTCTTCCAGCTCCAATAAGAATGATATGCTGGGGTTCTGCATTAACTACTGGGAATCATATTCTGCGAGTTATTAGATGCTTACCCCAAATCTACTAAGCAGTAGATTCTATGGCCAAAGCTTCGGGGATTTGTAACCACTAAGGGATTTCCGTTCTCGCTCTGCCCCGACCGATTCTAGTTAGGTTCTGCCCACTTCGCAGAGCATATGCAACGGCATTAATATGTTGAACCATGAATTCTCAGATTACCAATTTCAAGGTGACTATGCAGGTAACATGTGAAATATTTTGAAACTAATTTGCCTATGGCAGCAACAGCTCCCAGACAAATTAGTTCCAAAACATTCGACAGAATGTTTATTAAATTGTAAATTCACGAAGGATTTATAATTCAGATGGTTTCTATCAGACCGATGTCAGCTGGCACGTGATGTATTTTGAGCATGGTGTCAGCTACATTAGCCATTGCCCCACATGGTGGAATCTCAAGATAAACATGTAATATTACGTAGATCAGGAAGACTTACAATTATTCACCTGGTGTTTATAGCACTACATTTCCTTCATGACTTCCTGTGATGATAGACAAATATTTAGCGATTTAAAGAGAACATGATTTGTATAGCAACTAATAATTAGATAACTACGACACAGTTGCAATCAATACTATGCATGTCTTACCGAGAGCTGAGAGAATTGAAGCTGACCAGAAGATCTCGGCAAGAAGTGCCGGAATGTAGAGTAGTCCACCCATTACTGTGCCATATTTATACTGGAAGGGGTCCATCATTGTCACATAGCCCGCATTACGCATGCGCTTTGCGAAAAATGTGCCACCTGAAGCAAACAATATTTTTCTTCCCTAGAAATAAACTAAATAATGTAAAAACTCAATGTACAAAATTAATTAATGAGATGCCAATTCTCTATACAAATACTGACGTATTTACACGTCTAAAAAAAATTGAACTTCTGCACCTCATACAAGATGACCCACCAGGCACCATAGCTGCAGTTGAAGACAAGCATAAAAACTAGAGAATTCTACGTGGTATAGCAGACTATAATCTAGATGGCTACAATCTTGATCAAAGATAAAAACATTACTACTACCATGTGAAGAGCTATCATACTGTACATAATATGTTTGGAGAATGTACGATGCAGACATGAAACATTGCATTTGGGAGTGTTTTATAGAAGTCCAAGCTCCTATAACCAAAACAATAATTAACTCTGTCATGTTTTAAAGAAAATACACAATGAAAACCTGAACAAGTTTATCCTTGGAGACTTTAATATATCACACATTAATTGGTTAATAAACACATATAGCACCTCTAGCTCTAGCCTAGACTTTACCTTTAAGATCATTGAGTCAGTGCCAGACAGCTTCTTACAACTACGGTTGCATTTTTAGCCATGCCCCACCCATCTCTAGCTAGGCTCCACCCACACCTCGTGTTGGGATCGATCGATCTTTGAACTCTCTGACTAGCATTCTACAGAAAACTATACAGGTAAACTATTGAATATTTTGGAACTAATTTGACTGGTCGCTGTTGTTGGCTATTCAACTGCATGATTAAAAAATAGAAGAGACATACAATTAGTACAACGTGTCGGACTATTAAGAGTTAAAGACGGGCCAAATAGAATAATTTATGACGTAATAATTATGACGTCATATGACGTCAGATTGATGGATGAATACTCTGGAAAGGTGGATTACAATGCCTAGTAGAGGGCACTGACTCGGTGGATAATATTAAGACAGATGTGCCACTTGGAAAAGGTGGCCATTCTACTATATAGATGAAGATTCGTTTAAATGGCAAATTTACTACTACAAGTACAACAAGGGTCTCTATGATAAAGCAGATTATGAAGCTATAAGCAATTTCTTAAATATAAACTGGAACACAAACTTTAAAAAATAAACGATATTAATGATTTGTGGTAAACCATATTTGAAATCTGTTAAGAAGCTGAAAATAAATTTATTCATAGACGAACAATAAACACAAAAGGCACAGATATCCTCTTGACCAAAGTACAAGAAACAAAATAAACAGGAAGAAGTGACTATGGTAAAAATATATTGATACACGTTTTGGAACTAAAATCACATCTGGTATTCCGGATTTGCAAACACCTAGTAGCATTTTGCATGATAAGGAAGTACCATTTACAAAAATACCTGACATCTTATCCAATTATTTCAGATCAGTATTTACCACAGAGTTGACGATGATTCGCCAAATATTCCTTGTAGATATCACCAGCCAGTGGTTACAGTAAAATCACTCCCGAAATTGTAGGAAAAATACTTGCTTAGTCTCAAGTCCGAGCCGGATAAACCCTATCCAAGATTGAGTTATGAACTAAGGCACAAACTGAGCCTGTTAGTATTAATTAGTCTGGGAACATTAACACAATGTTGATTAAATATTCGACATAGAACGTAATTTGTTAAACTGGGTCCACTCCTTTCTAACTGGAAGGCAGTGACAACTAGTTATAAATGGAATCGTATCTAAATCAACAGACGTAACCAGCAGTATACCACAGGCTCAATATTACGTCCACAGCTGTTTATAATTTACATTAATGATCTTCCTGATATAATCAGTAGTCAGTCTGAAATCTTTTTATTTGCAGATCACACTAAGATCGATCTTCAACCCAAATGATTGCAACACCCTGGGGAATGATATCAACTCTGTGTTCTTGGACTGATAATTCATTAGTAAGGTTCCACCCAGATAAATGCAAAAGTATGTGGATATCAACAAGAAAAACATCTCCACACGCTTATGCAATATAATCTATTAACCATACTCTAGCCCATTTGTCTAGTTAAAAAGTTATAGCTATCATAATAGACGATAGCTTATGCTTCGATGAACATATAGACGAAAAAGTAAGCAAATCTAACCAAATAATCGGACTGATTAGGAGAACATGTGACTATTTAGATAAATACAAATTTTAACATCTCTACGTATCTCTTGTTAGGCTGCATATTGAATATACTAATGTAGTTTCGAGTTCGTATCTGAAAAAGCAGATACATGCAATTGAAAACATGTTTCTGTTATGCGTAAGCTACATACATGTACGTCTGTGGTCGTCGTCCTCCTCACCTCCTCCACCTCCGCCCCCCCCCCCCTCCTCATGCCCTCCTCCACCTTTCCCCCATCTCCTCCCCCTCCTCCTCTGCCTCATCCTCCCCCTTATCGTCCCCCTCATCATCCTCTCCTCCTCCTCCCATCATCCTCGCCTCCCATCCTCCACCTCCTCCTTCTTCTCCCCCGTCCCTCCCCATTAGCACTTAGAAGATTGTGCGGCAACATGATCGAGTTATATAAGATTCTAAACAATACATATGATCGCGTTACTACACACCTTATCGAACGACATGACACAAATAGTATAACCAAATGTCACAGCCTAAAAATTAAGAAAATAAGACCAATGCTCAAAGTTTTGTATCACACTGCATTGTACTGATCAATGGAATAAATTACTTGGATGCATTGTCCGTGCCCCCTCAATGAATTCCTTCAAATTTATATTACAAGGCTATGGGAAAGCCATCAATTTCGCTATGACTACAACTGTGAAGTCATCTGTAATATTTATGCTCCAGAAGCATTATAACATAGCCAATGTACTTGTTACTGGTAACTTAATAACAGTATAATTAACCATAAATATATGCATCAATGTCCTGACGCTAGAGGCTTGTTGATACTTGATGTCAGTAGATGATTCGTGTAAGTTCGTGTAAGCTCGGGGTGCTCCTTCCTGTGGAGGTGCCGACTTCAATTCTGACCATAAGCCAATCATTAAACGCCTCCAGATGAACCATCTCTACCCAATCTTTAAACACCATATGAGGCAAAATGGTAGAGTAATCTATGACATATCCAAGCTAACTAATGACACTGACACAATGCCGTAGAAAAAGGCCTTCGGGGACCAAATAGTCAACATCGGCGTCAGATCCTAACCTAGATACTCAAAGGTATGGAATCATCAGCTACCAGCACCATACGGGTTGTCAAAAAGAACAACCGAAGTAGGTATACTGAATACTCTGTAGTAGTAAAACTATCAGCCGAGCAGAACGCCCTATGGCTATCTAGCAAAGTGGCACTAATGAAGATAAAACCAAACAATGCCGATAACACAATAACATTCTGCGCCACATTAGTGAACGCTTACGAGCTTAAATTACTGCTATGGATGACAGTGACAAAATGTTTCGGACATCCTGAGTCCTGAGAGTTGCTGGCTACTCTCCACCACTCACTGTACACACACCTGAAGAACACGTTATCGGGACTAGCCAGAGCAATGCTGACACAATTCGAATATGGTTAAAGTTACTGTTCACTGGCAGCCACGATGCGCCCTTGCCTCCGTTTACAGGAGACCCGAGACCATTACTAACACCAATCGGAACAGAGGAAGTTCAGAAGGCACTCAAAATCCTGAAAACGGACGTGCATTCTGACCTGATGACATGAGCAATGATCTAGTCAAACATTCACGTAACATTATCTCAAAACAGATCATGCAATGAATCAATTCAGCCCTTATGCACCATATTCCCATAGATGCTATAAACCAATGCACCCTTATCATGCTACTTAAGCCTAAGAAGCCACCCGGTCCTATCTGCGGCCCATTGTGTTCCAGAACAGTATATATAAAATCATATCCAACGTTATCCTGTGCAACATCCAAGATAAGATCGACGACCTCACTGGATCCTGTTAGATTTGCTTTAAACCTGGACGCAGCTGTACAGACATTGTATGGGCTCAATAAATGCTTGCTTCAGTCAACATGCCCAAATCACTTGACATGCCATAAGCCTTCGATACAATTAAAAGCTCAAAGATCATGGATGTACTCCACCAGGCCAAATGCAATGAAGATGCGCTGCGACTAATTTGATTACTACTTACATTACTAAACGAAGAGTACAGATCAAGACAATGACGTCCGCACAGTTTAAGACATCAGTTGGTTGCCCACATAAAGATGGTCTATTTCCTATGCTACGCTGCGGCATCATTCAAATTTGTGCGACAAAAATTCCACAAGACCAAACCACTCAGCGTCCATACTGGTTTTGCCGGTAGAGATGGAATATGCCGATGATGTGGACTTCAAATACGATGAAAAGAAACCACTTATCAAGCTACTCTCGGTAGCTGCAAGCAAACTATAAATCAGAATCTCTTTATAAAGGAATTCAAAACAGAGTTCACCCAGATATACCTATCGACAAATACATTAGTTAAAGAAAATGATGATCCACTTCGTGACAGCGAATCATGGATGAAGAGGAAACTCTTGGGCTCTCAGCTCTGCAGTACTGCTGCCATTGTTGCATGCTGTGTTATGGGAAACATCGCTTTTCAGTACTTCTGGAAGCTGTGGATTTGCAGATCAAAGATTCACTTGACAAAAGACTACGTTTGCACAACTACTCGCGGAGCTGGCGCATGGCACGTATGCATGTTATGTACTCTCAGTTTGACTTTGGATATTGATTAGTAATGGTGTATAGATGAGAAAGTTTTGGTCACATGATCTGTTTCATGCGGAAAAATCTGCCTTCTTGAAATCAAAATGATGGCCATTTTCACAGATCTGTATTTAATGGGTTACAATCCACTGCATAACTGGTTATGTTTTTATTTTAATGACATGTTACACTACACTAACTATGTCACTATCATAAACGAGCTTTCATAAGCATAAAAAGTCAAACAAAATGTAAATATGTCACCCTGTTTGGCCAAGAATGCGATACTTAACACTATTTTTCGCACCCTTTACAAACACACTAGCAGACCTCACAACACTTATTGTTTCTGACTCTGTATGCACAGATCTTTGACACATTTGATGCTTCACCTCCGCATCTCATTGAGTGTTTTACAACATACTCTCCAGTTGTAAACTCATAATAGATTGGGGGGAAGACTCCTTCCAATTTGGTGCAATCCTCGTAGTAGGGAGGTAGGTACCCGGCGACAGTAATCTGTTCTATCGAATGAGAAGAATAGAGGTAAGGCTCTTCGCACAGCAGCCATATGCAATTAGCAGTGTTCTTCTCCGTGAGTTCGCATCAGATCTCTGAAAATCGGGAAACGGACGTCAAGAAATTTATTCCAATATTTGGATTGTTCTTTCTGTTCACGCCCTACCTCCGTATATACCTTAAATTTATGTGCACAGTTTACCATGCTCTTGACATTTGTTCCATTCTCGCTGAATCTTGAGTTGATCTGGATTATTGTCTTGAAACTGTTTTTGAAGATTTGCTATTTGCTGTAAGAAGTCTTAAATTAAAAACAATTGTTCTCTTCCAGAATCACAGATAATTGAATGCGATGAACTCCTTAAGCTCTCAATCCCATAGCACTTTTACCTCGAGCATAGTGCCCGCCATTCATAACACTGTGTGCTACCACTGGCCCAAAGATTTCATTATCTACAAAGTCAATATTTACGCCACTCTCCTCTAAAGATTTTCAAGGGAAGCAAAGCGAATTTTCTCCATGTGGAGTCCACCTAGTCCTATAACCATATTACGAAATTCAGTGGGCTCAGTGGGTTTTATAGGTTGTAAATCTTGCCCTGCCAGTGATATTACGCTCACTTCCGGGAATGCATTCCCTCAAGCGATGAGTGGCCATCGAATGGTACTGGACTCGTCTGCGATGTCCTATCACGCGTACACTTGCCACCCAGCCACCGTGCACTTGAGGACAGTATATGCGCCATGATTGGTGTGGGTATAGTTGCAGTGATAGGGACTGTGATGTCGACCGGATGCATTATTGCATAGCTGTGCACCACACTCTGGCCAGAGGACAAGTGCCCGCAATACCAGCAGAGAATTCAGTCGGCCACGCTGGTGTAGAAGTCTGCGTTAGCTAATCCATGGACCGGAGCATAAGCACGACCATGCCAGCGACCTGTGTATAACTGAACGCATGCCTGTGTGGTAATACTACTAGTACATTATAGTGGTACTCACCAACAGGGGTCACGAATTGCACAAGGAACTGACGGCAGGTGCTCGTGTTTCATGTTCCAAGGTATGACTGCCGGGCATCCGTAGAAACGGCGGGAATCAGCTAGCCCGGCAGCCGCAAAACGCGAACTCCGGAATTGCGGGATACCACCAGCACCACACCTGTATAGGTGCATGGTTGGGCTATTTTGGACTAGGGAGAGCCTGTCGCCAAGAGGCTACCAATCAGCACCGATGAGATTCATCTGGTTCCATCAGATTTCTCCGAGAACTGAGCCACGGACATACCAAAGGAGTCACCTTCAGTGATTTAATCTTCACTTTCACATTGACTACCAGTCTCTCCATAGTAAAAAATTGTGGCAGTATCTGACTGGTGATTTTTCTGGAATCTCGAAAACACAAGAAGTATACCAGCCAAAATGCCATGATCACCAGATTGTCAACACTGGCCAGGAACGGTAGAAACCCTCTTGATGCTCTTTGTCAAGTTTTCTCGTAAAACAGTACTAAGGCATGCCACGATGTTAGAACAGCTTCGACAGGTCACTCGGAAATTGTAACCATATCACTTCAAATACTTTGGGTAATCTCACGCGATTAAGATTATGTTCAGATGCAATGCCGCGGAGTTCACGGGATCATAATCCTGATTGGTGAAAGAAAGAGAATAGATAGATTTCTGAAAAATATGTGACACCGTGTCACAATGGAACCTCCAAGCCAAGTTTGATCGAAGTGCAATGCATCATATGATGAGAAGTCGTGACATTGGTCCATGTGACGCATCTTTTCATGCTCTCTGCATTAGACTCCATAATCTACCTTTCGGCCCAGTGTTTGGACTGCATCCATCAGTTACAAATGATAGTATTGTTGCTAATAATTCTTTCATTTCTGGAACCCGCCCTGTGTTGCTGTGACCACTTTCTCTATTGCATTGTACATCGCATTTGCTCCATGCTCATCAGGTTCTGCTACCTATAAAAAGTAGAGCTCCTCCTCTCCAGTTCTGTTTACTACTTTCAACAAGAGAAACTGTTTATCTATTTGTATTCTATCCACGCTTCCATCACATCGTAATGAGATAGCAAGGGAATCTTTGGCTACCTTCTCTGAGAACTCCTTTTTCTTGCTTTCAATGAACCGTTCCAGTTTTAGCTATGCCCCACCCATCTCTAGTTAAGCTCCACCCACACATCGCTCATGTTCGGATCGATCGATTTTCGAACTCCTTGACTATCAGTTTGCAGAAAACTATACAGGTAAGCTGTTATATGTTTTGATACTAATTTGACTGGGGGCTGTTGCTGCCATAGGCAGCAACAGCCTCCAGTCAAATTAGTTTTAAAATATTCAATAGAATGTTTATTAAATGGTAAAGACATACAATTCGTTAAAGACGGACTATATCGAGTCATTCATGGCGTCATGATTATGACGTCATCCTACACGTCACGTAGTTGGTTATGACGTCATGTGACGTCATATGATTGATGGATAAACTTGGAAAAGTCCATTCCATTAATACATTCCAAAAAGGCAAGATGATTGTCGAGAATGAAATATTGTAGTGATTGATAGCTTTCGATCATAATTATTCATATCAACATTGAATTTGAAAGAGCAGGATTAAATCTCTGCCACACTAGCTCTCTAAGTTATTTGCTGGCAATGTTAGCCATTTTGCATCATTATACACGTGCATCATGAAACCACCAATTTTATTACTCAATAGTTCATATCAGAAATTTGATTTGTCAATTTGTTGTGTGAAAATATGAGATTTGTTTGGAGAATCTACTGGAAATTGTCACAACTTATCTCCTCCTTAACCGCTTGGTGAATTTTAAGCAAATTTGGCTGGAATGATCCTACCATCGTAGGATCTAGAATTTCGATTAAGAATTTTAATTGGTCATCTCCTTGGTGCCCATCACAAATTTTCCAAAAATTTTATGGAACCATTTAAAACGCTATTCCTCCTTAATCGAAGCCCCGAGTTCAATGAAACCTGGGTGGTATGATCTTAGTGTGGTAGGGTTCAACCTATGAAACCCGGGTGGAACGAGCTTAGTGTGGTAGGGTTCAACCTATGAAACCTGGGTGGAACGATCTTAGTGTGGTAGGGTTCAACCTATGAAACCTGGGTGGAACGATCTTAGTGTGGTAGGGTTCAACCTATGAAACCTGGGTGGAACGACCTTAGTGTGGTAAGGTTCAACCTATGAAACCTGGGTGGAACGATCTTAGTGTGGTAGGTTTCAACCTATGAAACCTGGGTGGAACGATCTTAGTGTGGTAGGGTTCAACTTATGAAACCTTGGTGGAACGATCTTAGTGTGGTAGGGTTCAACCTATGAAACCTTGCTGGAACGATCTTAGTGTGGTAGGGTTCAACCTATGAAACCTGGGTGGAATGATCTTAGTGTGGTAGGGTTCAACCCGTCAAACAAGAATTTTTATTGGCCAGCTATTTTGGTGGCCATCTTGGATTTTTGGAAATTATCTAGAAATCCTTTAAATCCTAAATCAACTGGCAGATTTTAACCAAATTTTGTTCAACACAATTTGTGTCGTTAGCATGAAGCAACATTAACGTAAAGAAGGGGACTTGGTAGTTTTAAATACAGCAAACGATAACAACATCAACAAGGCCAATTATACCATCCACAAGTCAACCTAAATGATGATGATGATGATGATGATGGTGGTGTGATTGACAGACCGGATCCATCCATTTAATAATAATGGTTGCAATGAAAGCTTAGACTCAGTCAGCTATATCATCTACTTACTAACTACAAGCGCAACGGTATATCCAATCGGCCCTTGACACCACACTAGTCCACTAGTAACAACCGCCTCTGTTGTGCCATTTATGTATCCACCACCAACCCATGTCGCTGTAAGAAAAGAAATATTTATGAGGGAAATTTCAAGGGAAGAAGTGCGAGGTGATATAGTTGTGACGCAGGCAGGAAGGTAACTTTTAAACTTTTTTGGCCCAATATATTTGTCCAACTGATCGACCGACTGACCGACGGACTGACCAACCGACTGACCGACTGATCAACGGACCGACCGATCGACCGGCTGACTAAACGAATGACAGAATGAACAACCGACTAACCGACTTGCCGACCGACTGACAGAATACCCGACCAACTGATGGAAGAACGACTTCACGCACGCACGCACGCACGCACGCACGCACGCACGCACGCACGCACGCACGCACGCACGCACGCACGCACGCACGCACGCACGCACGCACGCACGCACGCACGCACGCACGCACGCACGCACGCACGCACGCACGCACGCACGCACGCACGCACGCACGCACGCACGCACGCACGCACGCACGCACGCACGCACTCACGCACGCACGCACGCACGCACGCACGCACGCACGCACGCACGCACGCACGCACGCACGCACGCACGCACGCACGCACGCACGCACGCACGCACGCACGCACGCACGCACGCACGCACGCACGCACGCACGCACGCACGCACGCACGCACGCACGCACGCACGCACGCACGCACGCACGCACGCACGCACGCACGCACGCACGCACGCACGCACGCACGCACGCACGCACGCACGCACGCACGCACGCACGCACGCACGCACTTTCTTGTAAGACTACAGCAAAACCCTGAAAATCAAATCACCACCGAAAGTACGGGTAATTGTACTGAAACAGAATCGCTCATTGTTTGATTACAGATTGTCTCGGTCTGAAGTGAATCTCCGAGAAGCGATGGGAATGTATGAATTAACCCTTTAACGCTCAAATTTTTTTTTAGAAAATCTTTTTCCAATGGAAATTTCCCATTTGCAGAACAAGAGAAGACTAATTTTGAAAATTTACCACTGAAATGACTGGCCGCTTATCGAGCCAGTCATTTCAGTGGTAAATTTTCAAAAATATCTTCTCTTGCTCTGCAGATGGACAGTTCTCAAGACCACAGCAGAAACCGTTTTTGGCTGATATGAGTTTTAAAGGATAACACGCATTCGTAGAGCTCTGTTTCCCCTTTAACCGTACTTCACTTGCTTTCCTGCACAACGACAAGCATTTCTACTCGATCTGATGCATCGATATAGGCAGAATATGTAGGAGGCACTGCCAGTACGAACGAGATAGGGAAACGGAACAGATGTGTCCCCAAACCACTTATCATCGATGGTATGGGTATTGTTCAGGAACGGTCAAAATAATCTATGTAAACTTGCCGAGAATTTGCTGAACATGCAATCGTACAGTCGCTTACAGAACAGTGACCTATGATGTGTTACACTGTCAACAGATATGACGTGCAACAGTCGCCATAACAGACGCTGGACGCTGGGGTGGAGGGAGTGGGGGTGGGGGTGGGTATTTTTCGGGGCCCTGGCGACGTGGCTCCAATAGGCCTTGCCTTAGTTCGGCTCTGGCCAGCTTTTACATTATATCATCGAGGTTTTGTTGTGTCCATAGAAAATGAAATTTAGTTATTTAACCCCTCTTTATGTAAATTTACCACTGGAATATAGAAAAATAGTTCTTAAAGCGTTTTTGGACCGGCTTGTGGATTAGCGTTAATGGTAAGAAATTTATATTTTTGATTAGTCAGTGTCTATTTGTAGGCCAAGAGAAGATTATTTTTGAAAATTTACCACTGGAATGACTGGCTCGGTAACGGAGCCAGTGATTCCAGTGGTCAATTTTCGAAAATAGTCTACTTTTGGCCTGCAAATAGACAATTCCAAAGACGACTACAGAGGCCGTGTTGGCCGGGTTTATCACTACAACGACAAGTTGACACAACATGGGTTAACGTGGATGCACGTCGATGCGGATACAGTCTAATCTTCCACGCGTCGCTTATAGTCCAAGAGCTACTGGGGTGTTTAATCACCCGAAAGAGGCCAAACAAACTGATGCTGTTTCAGATAGTCCAATATATGTAGTATATGAAATGAGCATTCTTAGCTGCTGAATATATTCCGATTTTTTTAATTGGATGATTTCAAAGCTACCTTGATATTTGACGTACCTGACAAATTAGGGGTAGTGGAATTCAAAGTCATATTCCTCTCTTATTTATACACCCAGCCTTACCCAAGACCCATCATATTAAAGGTAATGAAGGCCTCTTTCAACGGATACCACGTTTTGATTCCAGAGGTCAACAACGTTGTTCTTAACGCATCATTTTGCAACCAGTCCATGCCCATCCTTAGCTGGCTTTAAAGGTGTTCGCTCATTTTGGGCTAATTTAAATGTCGCTGTCGGAATCTACATCAGCCTCATCATCAGAAGAGACAATAAACAGTTCATCATTACAGTCCTCACTCCCTTCCTCTGCGAATGGCTCTGGACCAATGACGTCACTAATGTCAGATGGAACCTGATGGCCGTCAAACCAGTTCACTATGAATATATCATCAACACAACACCAGCCGTGTTTGCAAGGACCTAGCTCCAGGATTGACTGTTCGTCTGCATGCTTCCAAATATGTGCCACATAATTAGATCGCTTGATCTTCTGTTTAAGCACAGGTCCACAAGGTCGTAGAACACTGGCATTAGCACCTTCGATCTTTGTTAATGGTCTATCTTGGCTTGTCGGGGCATACTTGATCCTGAAGATGGCATAACGAACATCAGCTGTTTTCTGCATATACTGTTTCATATAAAGTGTGCAGACATAAGCTTCTAGCATGTCTTGGTAGCAGGCCATGAGAAAAGATGATTCCCCAAGTGCAGCAAAAGCACTGGTAAATTGTACAGATCGTTCCATCAGCTGTAAGGGATATACATTTCCTTTTCGTAGGAAGGTGGACGCATACTCATAGCCTATAAAGGCATGCAGACCAGGAAGCGCACTGCATAGGTCTTTGCCATGATGCTTCGACAGAGATGTCACATCAGTGTATTTTCTGGTGTTGTTACCATCATCACCTGCATCCATCCATACATTTGCTTTAATATTGCATGCCTCTAGATAATACAAAATAATGATGGACACATCTGTGCCATTGCACCGAATGACCATATTGGGCACCGACAGCTTAGAGATGCAGGCTAGATGCAATGCTATTCGTAGATCTGACTCTTCGTGCTTAACTCTATATTAGTGCTGCGGACGACACCTCCATCCTATGAAACTGTAAACGTGTAACATACACCTGTACTCCCATGATTAACCTTTTCCTCTCTAACATCTGCGCATAACTGTCCTTCTGCCATTCGTCAGCTAGAAACTGAAGGAAAGACGTTTTGAAAACACTTGACCTAAGAAGCGAGTGAAAGTCTTTTGGGTGTCTTTGGTCTGGGCCAGTTACTCTGAATTCTGATGCTGGCACAGTTCCCTGCAATGCACGGTTGCTCTTTCTGCTCCCTTAATTGATTTCTCTGGGTATCGGTCACAGATAAAATGCACATCATGACCAAGTTTACAGAGCTTTCTCAGAATGACTTTGACAATCCGTCCAAATGTTTCTGGCCCATCCACCAATCCTTGGATCAGAAACATCGCATCTTGAATATATACATATTGTGGCGGTGGTTGTGGTGTGTTACTGCTCACCCTATCCTCTAAAGTGTGCATCAGCTTTGATTTGTCTGTCTTATCCATGGTGCCATTGTGCAAGCGGCAAAGGGACATGAGCTAAGGGGTAGCTGAAGACCATTAACAGATTCACCTGTTTTTCTGTGGCAAGGAAAAGACACCCGAAAATATCACGTCTCTCTTTGAGTTCAAGGATCTTCTTGTCTCTGACTTTCAACTTTGCTGTTACTACTGGTGAAGCAAATCTTTTGTCTTGTGTCTGGCTATAGGCTGCTCAAAACGTGATGGATTTGCAAAGCAGTCATCCCTGAATTCGTTGAACCATTTTTCTCCATTGGAAACACAGCTCAGGACATCTTGTGTAACATATGTTGGCATCACCAGATCCGTGGAAATGCAGTAAAGGTTTCATCTGCAACATTCTCACCAAAGGGATCCATTGTGTCACGAATGCCTGCTGTCAATTTCCTGAGATCTTCATTTTCTCCTTTTACTCTGGCAGGTTTGGTTTCTTTGTGAGCTTCACTCGGCTTTACTTACCCAGCCTTTGATAACAAATGTCCAACGATGGTACTTCTTTGTGTCCTCATTATCATCCACTGCTTCCTTGGGGAAACCGACTGTTATACCAGTGAGTTGATATGCCACATCCGCATCAATTGTCTGCTCAAGACTGAGGTCTACTGGACTTATTGAAAATTATGATCAGTCCGCCATATAGATAAGGCTCTACTCTGAAGCACCTCCAGTACTCCTGGATGTGAACTGTCCATGCTGAGTAGGTTGAGATAGTACGTTGTCATCCACCTGGAATAGTTCTGTCTGTTGGTGGCAAAGAATATAAGACGCATACTGTCAAGGGTGTGAGTAAAAAGGTCCACATCATTTGTTCTACAGGGCCGACTGAATATCAGGTAGAGATAAACAAGATCATCCAAAACCCTGCTGAGCTTCTACGGTCACCAGATCTGGTTCTTTCACAGAATTCGTCATACTTTGGGAAGAATTCATGATCGTCGTCTCTCTGCTCAGTAGCCTCCAAAGCAGCCGGCTTGGGGTCTTCATGTATTTGTGATAAAGCAGCTGCCAAGTTCTGTGGAATCGTTCCATCGTCCTGAAGAAACCTGTCCATATGACGTGTGCGAAATACACGTGCAAGCAAAGGGTGAATGCGCTTGCACCGATTAAAATGTTTCCCAGAAAGGAAACCATTCAGTGACCCCCTTAGCTAGAGCACAAGTATCTACCACAATATGGGACATCAAGACTCGGCGAGTGTGCGACCAATAGCACCAAAGAAAGCCAGTTCGATGTCAAAGGGGCCAAAACAGATGAATACATTGTCAAACTTCGGTGACTCCAGGTACTGGATTTGAATTGCTGATAAGCAGCATAAGAAGAATCAATGCTACTATGGGCTGCAAGACTGGCAAGGTAGCTCTGATGAACAGATATCAACATATCTGGTTGTTGTCCATCAATGATGAATGACTGAACGTAATCTGCAATCTGAGAAAATACCGTATTATGAATTGTGCGAGAAGAGTCATCAGTTGCTGTGGCTCGTCTACAACTGTGGTAATACTTAACTTCCTTGACAACCAAATCTATGTCACCTATTTTTGTCAGCGGTACCCAGTCATTTAGTTTGCTCACAGCAGTTTGCATGTTATTAGCAGCATCTAAACTTTCATAAAGTCCGAGGGATTCCCGTTTAGTTCGTTTTTTCTCTTTTTCACAAAACAGGTATTTATTTTGAAATATCGCCGAATATGCACTTGTCCTTGCTTCCACTTCAGACCGTAACAGTGGTTTGACAGAGGATTGCTCATTATCCATGTGCTTGTCTGCATCACTAGAAATGGCCGTAAATGTGTAGTAACATTTTGGGAGAAACCCATCATGATCTGAATAATCACTAGGGGGATTGTCACATAGACCATTATACTTTGATGATTTCCATTTGAACAGTCTTTTTCTGAAGCATTTTTTTTTTACAAATTGCCAGTGCTCATCAGCGAATGGCACGACTGGATCAGAAGTTTTGCCTCCAACATGCAGAATTCACTTGAGTGGCTTTTCTAGCTGTTGCGCCATTTATGACTGGACTTCTACATCTGAAAAAGAAAACTACTTTAGAGCGTGTTTAGTTGCAATATACAATGCATTGAAATTATATAATGACTGGAATAGTGGAATTAGAAACAATTTTTTAATTAGAAGGTACACTGATTTAAGAAAACATTTATTTTGAATAACATTTTCGAAATTACCCCGTTCCGTCTATTATTTAAAATAATCTACACACCACAACAAACGTCGGTTCTCTGCTTGGTATCAGTTGAAGGAGGCCTTCATTACCTTTAAGAGGATGGGTCTTCGGTAAGGCGGGGTGTATAAATAAGAGAGCGATGTGACTTTGAATTTCCCCTACACCTAATTTGTTAGGTACGTAAATATCAAGGTACCTTTGAAATCATCCAATTAAAAAAAATCGGAATATATTCAGCAACTAAGAATACTCATTTCATATACTACGATGTATTGGGCTATCTAAAAACAGCGTCAGTTTGTTTGGCCTCTTTCGAGTGATTAAACACACCAGTAGCTCTTGGACGAATACATCTTGACTAGGAAATACAGTCGTTCACCAGACACTGCGCTGTGTTTGCTATGGCTATGTGCAGACAACCACAACACGAATAGAACACATGCATGCTACTAAGTACGGGAATAAATAGCGCGTTGTCTCCCTTATACCTATTAATGATTCCATTGACACGGTAAAGAGCCGACAGGGATTCCCCGCATTCACATGTGCTAACACCGCTGGGAAGTTAACAGGGAGGGGAAGTCAACATGCGGGGGATATACTCTGTTGAAAGCAAGCCAGAACGTCATCGGGGATGTTCAAGAGATCGGCAATGCCTACGCCCAAACAGAAGATCCTTAGAGGGAGCGCGATAAGATAGGCCATATAAACGCGTCTCCCATACAATTATATTAAAAAGTAAATGTCTCATGGTGTAACAAGAATGAATACATACATGTTACTATACTATATTTAATTACTTGGTGACATTATATTATACGTTTATACTTATGATAAATAATAGTGATTCAGATAAAAGTGCACATTCACAGTTGAATGCCCGATAACAAAACTATCCTAACTGAACACCCCCGGAAGCCCAAGGTGTGTACCCCAAAGCAATGAAAACGAAACAGAGCTCAGAACACAAAAAAATCATATCAATCTATACGTAATAAAGCCATCACGAGCAAAGACCTATCTCGACTCACTTCATCCAGGCCCACAATGTAAGCCTCCAAAAGTATAAATTTCTAAGAATTCCTTCTCCAAGCACGCCGCCGCGAGTGTGCACCGCTAAATCATGGGATACGGGATGAAAGAACTACTTTATAATCATAAATCCGTCGCCATGGCTAGTAGAGGCGTCTGTGTAATCGTGTTGGTTAATAGCTAGCATTATTTCAAACTGGATGAATTTCACTAAAGTATTGACGTCATAATCAACTACGTCATCTATACGTTGGCGTGACAGTCTTAATTGACGGAAATACCCCGTCATAAATCCTAGGAATAGTCCGACAAACTGTACGAATTGTATGTTTTCACTATTTAATAGATATTCTGTTCAGTATTTTGAAACTAGCTTGACTGCATGGTCGCTGTCGCTGCCATATTAATCTATAGTGCCATAAAATTGGGATTCTGGGAATCCATTGTTTAGAGCAGACAGATCGACCCCAACACTTGCAAAGCATGGGCGGAAACTGTCTGTAATTGAGCGGGGTGTATAACCAAAGGTGGATTCATTAATTACATGGCACAGTGGCCACCCCGATGTGCTTCTGCACTGGTGGTTGATAGAATGTGATCACGGTTGTCAAAAGAGTGTCACTAGTCAAGGGGTTCTCAGGAACTGTCCTTACTATTAACCGGTTAGTGATCAAGGTTGGTCATGGAGATCTCGGTCCTCTCACCGAAGACGCCCACGAGGAGTCCAGAGGAGACAATTTATGAAAACATTTACCACTAACGTGGCCAACTCGCTTAGCAGGGTAGTCAATCCAGTGGCAAATCTTCAAAGAATTGTCACCTCCACGTGCGCTAGTGGACGCTTCCCAAACCATCTGCAGGAGCCGTTTTCAATCTCCACGACCATTAATCCTTAAGCCCACCAGCTAGACAAAATATAGAAGCGAACCAGGTTGAGAGGGTAATGCATGGAGCAATGTCGAAGAGCAGTCCATGGAGTGTCGGTGTACTAATGGTGCTTAGTAATCAGACTATTTTAGATTAGAGCTAAAGGATCATTTAATGCGACTAGCTGAGTAGATGTACTGGCCGAGAAGTTCTGATACCTTAATATTAATCTCTCCACTCGCATTGGTGTTACCGAATAAAAAATGTTGAACGGTTAGAGGTGTGGGAAAGATATGATTTGAGATCAGATTATTTTAGAAAGCGTCTCTTTGATCTGCGTAAAGTGGGAAGTGAAACAAGTAATGTTGGATGGATTCGTAAGCGTGCCCACAGCTGCACAGACAGGAATCCGACAGAAAGTTGTCGACTAAATGACTGTTTAGTTTGCTACACCCGTTTCGGAGTCTGGCTCAGGCAATATTCGCTGGCCTTGGCCCTGTCTAGTATCGCATTGGGGGAGGCTGTGTGTGGTTCATGACTTTCAGCTTGCTTTTAAATTATGATAATGTGGTAGCCATTCTAACGGGTTGTGGTAAAGCATTTCAGGAACGGATTGTTTCTGGAAAGAATGATCTATTATGGGTCGCGGTTCGGCATCTGTATGGTGTGATGAGGGTTGGATGACGGCTATTGCATGGATTCCGTGCTTGGGATAACGGAGGAAGGTAATCATTCAGTGGTTCGGAAGTCATTCCATTTATAATATTATAGAGCATAATTAGTCGGTGTGTTTTGTGCGTCAGTGTTTCAAATCCGGTGTCTGTATACACATCATTAGTACTAGCACTTAGTGTAAGTCCGCTTATTGTTCTGAGCACGTCCTTCTGAATGTTTTCCAGTCTATCCACAAGATATTGCGGTAAACTATACTATTTAGGTACACATACAGTCGTTATACAAACACTGATATATTAGCTCTTTAAGAAATTTCAAACAGAGGCGGAAGGCTCCATCTTACACGAGCCACTCTAAAGTATCACATTCTGATACCATATTATCAGGCAATGGGATGCTGCATTGATATCATAACAAACCCAGTCATGCCTTCACCACTGTATTATTAGTGAACTCTGGAGAATGGACATTACGTTCCATCCACTAACGATTTGAGACCAGCGCTTGCAGCGATCGTAGAGCGTATCAAATGATACTGCAGCACCAGCAAATGTACCACATCATTCTCATGTAGGATAGGAAGACAAGCCTTGTCTACATAGAACTTTGCAGTTGTGAGGCGGTCAAGGAAAGCTGTGGGATTGTTGCGAATTAAGCTGTCTAAGATTACGAAGAGTCTGTTAATGATGTTGCAAATGACTGCTGCAAATGATTATACATCCCTTCAGATAGAGATGCACAGGGGCGCCGGAAGCACGGGGCAGCGGGGGCAGCGGGGGCAGCTACCCCCGTTTCCCTTTGGGCAGGGGTGGGGGGGGGGCAGCGGGGGAAACTGTGCCCTTTACCCGTTTCTATGCAAAAAATGAGTAAACTTTACTTTAGAACTTTAAACAAGATTTTTAGTATATTCAGAGAAGACTGAGCAGTTGTATTAATGTTCGGTAGTTTTGACATTAACACAAGTCCATAAAGTAATATGGGAGTGCTTCTAGGCCGAATCCAATCATCAATGAATGCAAACGCTATTTATGTGTGGCAGTTACATGTGACATAGTGACACTTTTTTATATGTAGGCGTTTCACGTATCCTTGTAAGTAAAGGCAAGATAATATGCTATTTGAATTTTTGAAGTGATACTAGCCCACGAGCCGTTAATTCCTCGCTTAGTGGGTAGAATAGAATATATGTGCAATGATAGGCGGCTACGTGCAGCGATGTGGACACACTAAGGGATATTAGACTTAACAGCAACTCTCAAACTCAAATTATTAGTTGACGTGTGAAGCAGATGTGCATTTGAGGAATGTGTCTAAGATTTGTTGTCCATATAGAATGGGAGGATGGTGTGGCTGGGGCGGGGCCTCCATCAAAAGAATGTAAAATTTAGATGCACTTAGAAGCCATCTCCTATATCTCCTACATCTCTAAGTAATAAATATTATCCTCTTGGATTTTTGATTACTGTGCTATTTATATGAGTATGAACATTCCCCCCCCCCTCCCCCTCCCCCCCCCCCACCACCCATACCAGCTCGCACGGTCGTGACACACGTGTTTAGCCATGACAAGCCCTTTGAGACCTAAGCATAACAGATGATTCCACCATCCACACGTAAGAGTGGACGAATGTAAATCAGACATTTGATGGCCTAAATTGAATCTCCCGGGCCAAATGTCCCTCTGACACCCGCACGCCAATATGGCTAAGCAAGAGGATGCGAAATCAGAACTTAAATTGCGTATTCCATACACAATAGCTGTTGAATAGTTTGTTACTAATTTGACGAAATTGTGTTGCTACCTCATCTGTCTATTCATCCAGCATATGTCCATCATATTCTTCAAGCGAGTCCATAAGAACTGCTGGTTTATGAAGAATCCATAGGGTCAGATCCATTGTTGGTCCCGGAAAGCTGCTTGATCGATTTTATCGTTGGCCATCTTGAATTTTGCACTATTTTATAAAATTGCATTTAAATACCTTCTGTGAAACTGCTTGACGTGAAACTCAAGAAACTTCATGGTCTTCATCTAAGGCAAGAGCTGAACACACCTTGTTCACATGTTCAACATGATTGATAGATTTGCCTTGGATAACCTAGTTTTCACAAAAAAACACTTTTCCTCTGAATCCCGCTGATTGCAAATATAACGAGGAACTAAGGTCCAATTAAATATTTTCAAGGCAAACTGCGCAGGTCACCGTGCAGACACATGCACGAATGCACGTACACTCAACGTGTGCATCTGACACAGCAACCCGCCCGTCCGCTCGCTCATATTGTGAATTGGAGATAGCTTCAATTGGCCAAAGAATACATAAGTTCTTCGCTTAACATTGCTCTAACATTTATACGTAATCATAAGAAACGCAGAATGCAAGAAATCGAGTCACAAGCCTGAACCTTTCAATGTTTTTCTTGTGCCTATCCCCGAACACCCTTCTATAGGAGGCGTGTGTGGGTGTGGTGTGTGTGTGGGGGGTGCGCACCCATTTCATATCTTCCTCCAGACAATGCCATCCAGCGGCCCCTTTCGTGGAACCTGCCCCCGCCCCTCAAATTTGCTTCCGGCGCCCTGGAGATGCATATGATACGTCATCATATACCTAGAATTGGGTTATCATGGAAACCGCAAATAAATAATAGAGGAACCCAGTTTGAGGTATGCCTCGCCCATCGTTAGCTAAGCTCCACCATTGCTTTGCCAGTGTTGGGATTAATCGATCACTTCAACCTCTGGTTATCAAATTACAAAAAAACTATACAGGTAAGCTTTTGAATAATTGAAAACTAATTCGACTGAACGCTGATGCTGCCTAAGTCAAATCAGTTAAAAAAATTCAACCGAATGTTCATTAGATAGCAAAGA
>JAVVLW010004188.1:0-12500 GCA_034401795.1 Chaetoderma sp. LZ-2023a | reverse complement strand
TGGACATTTCCGGTTTAGCTATTCCCCGCCCATCTCTAGCTATGCTCCACCCACACTTCGCTCGTGTTGGGATCGATCAATCTCTGAACACCCTGACTATTAATTTCCAAAAACATACACGAGTAAGCTGTTGAACATTTTGAAACTAATTTGACTGGGTGCTGTTGCTGCCTAAGACAGCAACAGCACCAAGTTAAATTAGTTTCAAAATATTCAACAGCATGTTTATTAAATAGCAAAGAATTACAAAGACATACAATTCATACAACGTGTCGGACTTTTTGAGTCCTGATGACGGTCTATATGGAACCCTTTGTGACGTAATGATTGTGACATCATACACGCGCTGAGCTGATTATGACCTCATACCAGGTCAGATGATGAATGGATATTTTGGAAAGGTGAATTATGTTATCCATGCTACTACGGTTGTATTATCCGACATAATGCGAACATGAACATTGTCGTGTTGATTGCACAATGACGGTCAAGTAAAAAGAAGCTGCTTTTGTTTCCAGAAAATGTATGTGATGAGTGGCTTACTCATCTGACCAGAACCCACCAGTCCTTACAGGAACAGCTATGCCTCCCCAACCCGCATTCGAAGTATCTGATTGTAAAATAATATCTGATTTATTACGCCTAACTGATCTGAATGCATTAGGTACATTGATTTTCCACCAATCAAATTCCATTTTCATGGTATCAGAAATAGGGGTTTTTCAGTTTTAGCTATGCCCCGCCCACCCCTAGATACGCTCCACCCAAAATTCGCCGTGTTGGGATTGCTCGATCCCCCGAATACGCTGACGGTCAATTTCCAGAAAAATATACAGTTATGTTGTTGAATATTCTGTAACTATGGCAGCAACAACGCCCAGTCAAATTTGTTTCAAAATATTCAACAGCATGCTTATTAAATAGTAGAGACATACGATTCCTACAGCGTGTCGGACTATTAAGAGTTCAAGACGGGCCAAATAGAATCATTTATCACCGCGTAGCTGATTATGACGTCATAATGACGTCGGATTATATATGGATATTCTGGAAAAGTGATTTACCCCCGTGTTCTTTAAGCAATTTGTTGGGTTCAATTTCAAGGGTTTTGTAATGTTGTGGTGTGTAACAAACACAGGGTTCTGTTGCTACTAGCGTACAAATAACCTCTGACAACTGACGAATACTTAAAGAAAATCTCACCTTATCTTATACCAACCATTTAGGTGATAGAATTTTCCACCCGTAATCTATTCCTGATATTTTAACCTTTTATCATGCCTACAGCTAAATATATTCAGGCAACATTTCTACAGCCTATGACGGCTGTCATGATTTACATTTTAACCAATCAGATAAAGCCTAGCCTGTCCGCCTCGGGATATACGCTCAGTCATAAATGTGCCAGCTATAGTTTGGTAATGTGGTATAAAAGCAATCATACACGTAAGCTGTTGTATATTTAGCAACTAATTTGACTGGAAGATGTTGCTGCTATGGGCTTGTGTATGACGTCACTGCGCGTGATTTGCAACCCGGAAGTGTGTATTTTGCTTTATTGCATCATAAGTGCATGTTTATGACGGTATCATTTGTTGTTAAACAAAAACATTGTTTTGTGTATTTAGCAATCGATCTGAACCCGGAAACACGTCATATCAGCCAACAAGTTAATACCTATCACGTAACTCACAAATATGGTCCATTTACCTTTGCATATCTGCCAAAAACGGCTTCTGCAGTGGTCTTGAGGAATGCAGATTTGATGACCAAGAGAAAGCTGGGGTTTTTTTTAATTTACCACTGGAATGCCTGGCTTGATACCAGACGCAGTCATTCCAGTAGTAAACTTTCCAAAATAGTCTTCACTTGGTCTGAAAATGGACATTTTCTGTGGGAAAATTGGAATCTTCTTGAACAAATTAAGGAATTAAAGGAATCTTAGCCATGACATTGTTTTTCATATTCTTCATATGTTTTCCGTATGACGTCATAATCAACCACGTGACGTGTAGCATTACATCACAATCAATCATGTCATTATGACGTCATGAATAGCGTAGATAAGTACGTGACGAAGGCATAATTGAAGACGGACTACGCGCTGTTGTACGAATTGTATGTCTACTATTTAAAAAATATCCTGTTGAATATTTTGAAACTAGTTTGACTGGGCGCAGTAGGCAGCAACAGCACCCAGTCAAATTAGTTACAAAATATTCAACAGCTTCCCTGTATAGTTTTCAGGAAATTGATAGTCAGGGCATTTGAGGATCGATCAATCCCAACACGGCGGGGCATAGCTAAAACTGAAAGGTCTATTGAATGCCCTTGCTTCCGTAATGTTGAGTAGACTGGCTTCAGTATCTTCGAAAACATACGCGGTGCTGACGTTAGGCCATTAGGTAAACATTGAAAATGATGTTCATTCCATATGAATCTCAAAAATTTTCTATGCTGATGATGAACGGCAATAGAATAGTATGCGTGGTTGAGGTCAACTGAGGCACAAAAGCAATTTGGCTTCATAAGCTGTATATCCATTTTTAATGAATCCATTTTACAATGGAAATAATCAATATTTGTATTAAAATCTGTCAAATTTAATATCGGTCTACGCGAACCATCCTTTTTGGCACGACTAAATATATTTGATATAAACTCATTCTTATCGTGATGATTACATTCCGTTCATGATCATTAAATTTAATGATGTTTTGCAGTATTTCCTGAACAGGATTTTTGGTAAATTCTAACTTACTCCCTTTATGTTATCAAGTATCCATGTGTTAATTTTTGCCAATCTTTAATATTATTTGAACTTTCACCAGCATGGAATTTGTTAGACCTGTTAATAAGGTTTATAATCAACTGATTATTATTTTCACTGCCCATTCCTGCATCTGTCACAGCCACTACTGACGATCCTGGAACCTCTTCCTCTCACTCCGTTTCTGAAAAGATCTGTTTCCTGGACTCAAGTTCTTGCAGTGGCTTTTCCCTGCGCGGGATAGTTTTTTGGTTTATAGTTGTATTGGCTGTATCTGAAAGCAGTCGTCCTATTTCAAACTGATAATGACAATGCCTTCTCTCTCTCTCTCTCTCTCTCTCTCTCTCTCTCTCTCCCTCCCTCCCTCCCTCCCTCCCTCTCTCTCTCTCTCTCTCTCTCTCTCTCTCTCTCCTAGCTCAATCACCTTCTTGCGCACATCGTCACCAAATAAATCGGTCGTAGACAATAGTCCAGTCAGGTTATGCCATATTGGTACTCAACCCGGAACACATTGCAACATAATTTATTTCATTTGCATCAAGTCAATGGATTTACCAAGAATACCTGAAAAATCTACTCAAATATACATGTGGAAAGCGTCTCAAAAATGCATTATTATGCAAATTTGTGTATGCCATTGTGAAAAGACCCATTTTCTGCAAAAATTTCGTTATTTCTCATCCAAATTGGTTCAAGCAAGCTTCCAATCTTACGTTTTGAAGGTCGAGGAATATGTTAAAACATGATACCACCCCAGATGAGTCCTGATATGGAAATATGCACATTAGGTTAGGCACCCGCTCACCCTAATATTAAGTTTATTTTTTACTGTCAGGCAGGATGGATGGAACCCATCAGAGACGCTCAGGGGCAAAGATGGGTCCTACAGTGAACTCCGCAAGGCAAACGGTGAACAAGTCGAAGAGGGAAGATTTCTTTGCCAACAAAACCAATAAGCAAAGGTTTATAAACCTGCTAAGTGAAACGCTAAAGCAAGCCGGCTGCAGAACCGTCCATACAAAAGGAGATGCCTATGTGCTCATCGTGCAAACTGCTATTGAGTCTGAAAAATCAGTCGAAACTGTCGTTGTTGGGGATGATACTGACCTTATAACAGTATATGAGGTACCTTTCGACCAAGTACTTTGGTAGAAAGCGGTAACCATCATCATTTCCGAACCCACTGGAAGTAACCTGATATCTATTGTTCTGCGGTTGGGTGGATTCCTTCTTCAAATGAGTTTCCTTGGCTGTATTGGTCATCTTATGCCTAGATCTGGCCCGGAAGAGCTTTTTGAAAATATGTTTGCAAGCAATACAGTGAAGCACACGCTCACTGGTAAAGCTTTTTTAAAGAGCAATCAATGGGCACATTTTGGTGGATGTATCCCTGAACACAATACTTGTTGTGAATGCATTCAATCTCCCATTGTCATACCAAGAAGATGATCTGTCCGATCTACCACAAGAGGAAGAAGAGGATCAGCAACCAGGCCCAGTCAGTGATTTGTCAGCGGCTCGGAGTCTGTTGAATGATATCCTTCCTGGAAAGTCCACCATTGGTGATGTTCTTGAATCGATGGCCCTGGACAACATTCAGCAAACGGTCGAGAATGAGAAACAATCCATGGAAAGCCTTAGACCAGCACAGTTATGGCTGCAATACATGGATGTGGTTGAGATACCACGGCGTTTCATCAAGGCTGAACGCACTTGTAATTGGATGCTTCATCTTCAGACTGTCAAAGACATTTTGCCATTTCTTGCTGCAGCTGGGCATAACCATTATGCCAACTCAGCATATGTGTATCTCCAGATGATGTACGATCTAAGAGAACAACACCCAGATGTTAACAGCAGATTTATGAATGGAAATCACAGCATTAGAACAAGTGATCGATACTGGGTGGTCTCCCAACTTATTTAGTCATCGAACAAGTCCTCATGCGGAATGTAAATACGACAGGAGGCCATACAAGAGGCAGAGGATGACAGAGCTCAACGATTATTCTGGGTTATGTCAATGCCAGCATTTGCGGACATAAATCTTGTCATGCAAAGATTGACTGGTGTATCATATTCCACCAGTGAACAGCAAAGGGACTTGTCAATGTCCAGGCAGACAAGAGATGTCAATGACGCAGTTGTGCTGCATGAAGTATTAATGGAACGCAAGCCATTTGGCTCTGATCCATCTTTGCGCAATATTGTGAGCGGAGTAGTGGCAACAAAATCAGTCAATGTTGATACTGCAAGACAAGTAGGAAGAGGGATACTATGTGCCATGAAAGGTCAAAATGTACAGGACTACACAATTTATCGAAAGGATCAAGCTATTACATTAGCTACAGAAACAGCCATCAATGTCTATGGAGAGATGGTACAGATTGATCCACAATTGCCATTTTAACGACTTGCACTCATTGCTGTGAATAACACACTTGAAGATCCTGTGTCACTCTTCAAGTATAAACTGTGCACTTATCCGCCAGCACTTTTCGAATCATCATTGCTACCAGGAAATGCAAACAAGCCGATGCTTGCTGATACAATATGGAGCATCGACTAAAATCATGCAGAATCTTCTAAACAAAGAGGAGAGGGGACAATGCTTCATTTGCGTGTGCAGAAATCTGAGGAGTTGGCAGTTAGCACAGCATATGTCTTGGATGGAGGGCTTTGCTCCATTTGGTCAAATGGACTTGAATTCCAGCGTATTTGCCAGCTGTATGTTGACTACACCAACAAAAGGTACACACATGCAACTGTTGTGTTTGACGGCTATGATAATGGCCCATCAATAAAGGATGGAACCCATCAGAGACGCTCAGGGGAAAAGATTGGTCCTACAATGAACTTCGCAAGGCAAACTGTGAACAAGTCCAAGAAGGAAAAATTCCTTGCCAAAAAAACCATTACGCAAAGGTTTATAGACCTGCTATGTGAAACGCTAAAGCAAGCCGACTGCAGAACCGTTGATGCAAAAGGAGATGCAGATGCGGTCATCGTGCAAACTGCTATTGAGTCTGAAAAATCAGTCGAAACTGTCATTGTTGGGGATGATACTGACCTTTTAATCCTTCTATGCTATCATGCAGATATGGAATAAAAAGCATTATCATTCACACCAGAGCCAAAGAAGACCTCATCGAAAAATCGGTAATGGGACATAAAAATACCAAAGCAGCTTTAGGCATTGAACTTTGCTCCAAACTGTTGTTTGTTCACGCATTGCTGGGTTGTGATACAACTTCACATCTCTATGGTATGGTTCCAAAGAAGGTTATTGGAAATCCACATTTAGCACAGCTTGTTCAGAAGATAACAAACTCTGACTGTCAGTGAGAGATTATTTTGGACGTTGGTGAGAAAGCTCTGGTCTTCATCTACAACAGCTCTGAGGAAAACACACTGGGCAGTCTGCGATACAAACGCTTTGTGAGACGGTGGTGAAGCGCTCAAAATACGTTGAGCCACAGGGCTTACCACCAACATCTGCAGCTGCTCAATATCACAGCTTGCGTGTGTATTATCAATTTCAAGTTTGGAAAGGTTGCCATGGTGAACATAGATCTGGTCGATTTTGAATGGAAAATATGTGATGGTATTGTTGGAGGAGATCTAGAGATGGGCGGGGCATAGCTAAAACAGGAAAGGTCCATTGTGCTTAGACAAAGTTGGGAACAACACATGATATACAGGTCTGAATAGATTCAATGACGTATCCAAACAATTTTACGAATTATCTTAAGTGGCTGCTTTATGCGTGATTACACGCTGCTGAAATAAAAGGATTCCCTTTGCTACTGAAGGATTGTTACAACTTGTTAGGGCATTACAATTGTTCAGCCTTGACGCCTTGAGCTAAACTCACGCGAATGACGTCGCGAGCTGCACGCGCACGCGCATGGAATGCTGAGTATTTACAGACAGCGGAATAAAATCACATACCACGAATCGCAGCGAAACAATAACAATATATATATACAAGTACGCAAACAGCGTCCCCCCCCCCCCACACACCCGGAGGTTATTATGATTCTGAGCATAAACTCAACAGTTTCATGAGAAAATGAAGTTAGATAAAGGCATACAAGCCACTCATGACAAAAATATAGACGGGTAATGTCTTGCAAAAAGATATGCGCTATGGGCTAGGAAAAGCAGCTTATATTTTGAGGCAGTCCATCAATCTTTTCATCCATCCTTTTTCTCCAGACCAAACTCCTTGAGAGAGAGAGAGAGAGAGAGAGAGAGAGAGAGAGAGAGAGAGATCTGCCAGAGAAACATATTGATTACGACTGTAAAGAATATCTTAAACCTAAATTTTGATACCTTCTTGAGCAAGCGTAAAGAGCTTATAATACGCAGTAAAGCCGCATCACTGAGCTAAAACTTAAGAAAGCTTCTACCAAACTGTAGAACTAAATGTTAGTGGCTATGATTGATGTCATAGAATTGATACCATGGGTCATTGTGCAGCTATCTACACTAAAAGCAAAATTCAGACCGCTTGCGTGCGACGCGTGGTCTGAATGCTATTTGTTTTAGGTCGGATGTGTCTGGATGCATTTGCCGTGGCTCACGCGCCACACGCATATGGCGTTAACAAAAGTCAATGATCTCTGGCGTTGTTAAAAACATTAGAGCGTCATTTTCTAAATGAGTAATGCCAATCTTCATAGCCTACTTAGGGAGGTCTGAAATGTGAACGATTAACATATAAAATGTTAATGGTTGATTTTAATTACTCGGAAATAAATAGGTGAAATATACACTGCAATGCTAGTGAAATGCACAGAGCAAGTACATTTTTATGCTGTACAGGGCTCCAATCTGTACGGACAGATAAGCTTATCAATAAACTGAAGTGGCCAGGACAGAACCAATACCGTGAACCTAGTTTTCTCAAACGAAAATGATATAGTAGAACACATTCTGACTGAAGACCCAATGGGGCACAGCCACGACACCGTGATCTGTCTTATTTAGCCATCGAATCTATGTCACCTATTAAAAGATATCTTTAATGGAAACAGTGAAAAACTGTTAAAATCAAATATTTTTGCCTGACAAAAAGACCATATGTGCACATTTTAGGGCATTAGCCCGATAAGTCAGGCTCTACCTTTACACGGAGCTAATAATATGAGATATATAGAAAGATTTTCACATTATTCTAATAAATATTTAGTGGTAGAATTGTGCAATATTTCACACAGCACGGGAACATAGTGACTTCTAAATGGTCCCATGTTAGAAAACTGACTACAAAGCAAGTACAGTGATTCTGGTACCGAATATATAGTAGAATTCTGCCAGAATTTGCGCGAATTCTTGGCATGGAATTGTGTACTATGAAACTACTTTACGGCGGAATTTTTTAAATTCGAAATATTTTAAAGTTTTTCGCGGTGAAATTCTGGGGGTGAACATATTGCAACGAAAACCGTGAATCCGCTTAAATTTGAGCTTATTTTCGTTACCAAATTGTGCACTACAAAATCATTTGATGTAGATATTTTAAAATCTCACTACTCCGCAACCATATGCATATACCTATCTAAACATATGGGTGATATTCTGTGGCCCAACCCATTATGAGCTATATGCCAGGACATACCGACACCTATCTGAATGTAATGAATGTGAACCAACCATGTTACAATGGGGTCATATGGCGAATATGTAACTACATACTATGAAATTGATGGTAGAATCGTGCGAAAGCACTAGCACATATTGAGTTATATGTATCCATATGTAAAAACATGATAACAAAACAAGAACAGAGATTATGATACCGAATATAGTAAATTGTTGACATTTGACAACTGTCCGTGGTTACTAAATCGAATATTACGGAATTACTCGTTGGCAGAAATAGTCCAGTCAATCTAAAAAATGACCTCGGCAAAATTGCAACATAATATCTGTCAGTAGATTTATAGCGAAGAAGCAATGGCATATGACCAAATCTGTCAGTGGGAAATATATAATTGTATTTGTTATAACCCGCACTCTTTTGCGGCGCGCTTATTGCTTATTTGATGAGAGCGTACATCGCCCTTACGCTCGTCGCCTCAGAATTTAAATCGCTTATTTTTCATTTATTCTTCCCTATATCCTTTTTTAATCTGGCACGCTTATTTAGTGTTATGTTAGGTGTAAATCTATGCTTTATGGACGTTCATTTGCACAGCAGTTGCTAAAATATCTGCCGTGCAAACGGATTTCGAATTTTCTTCTTAGTGTTATTTGTAGTGTCTATATAAGCTAGGAGAATCACAAACGGCTGCTTTAAAATGATACACTGATCTAAGATTTCTGTGATTTCCTTGTTTCCCCTTCTTCTGATATTCCGTCCTTATTATGAGTATCGTGATCAAGTTATTAAATTATGTTATGATATAGCAATCTATGATGGTGTAAACGTAGCTTGGTGTGGTAAGTGATACTTCACACACTTTAGGTATATTATTCATTAATACATACAACCCTCATTTTTTCCTGAATGCAATGTATTTACATATACCAAACACCATTTTTTCAAATAAATTTAAGCAACTTGGAGCGTACACGTGTGTGCCTGTATTAAATCTATTTTTCAATTATCACATCATAAGCAATACATTTTATATCTAGCTTACCCGGTCTTTAGCTGGTGTGAAAGCTACATAAATAAACATCAGCACCACTACTGTCTCAATGCTGCAATCTACATATTATAATCTTGATGGGTTTTATTTGATTAAGCGGCGATGGGCCCTTCTCATGACAAAGTGCAGCATGTCTACGACCACACAGAACAACATAATCAAACGTTAGATGGGATAACACTCAAATCAACTTTGAAGCGCGACAGTATTTAATGTGCATTTGCATATCCTAATGCACGTTCATTTAAATGTAATGTACCTGGAGTGGTATCTGTTGTCAATTCTAAGCACTGAAAGACAATAAGTTACCAATTCTTATTGCTATAAAATGATATTTCTACCCTGAAACATGATTTGTTACCATTTCTGAACATTGAAGGATGATATGTTGCAAATCCTGATCATTGCAACATGGCATTTTATAAATTTCATATTCAGAAGTGGTAACAAATCATGTTTCAGGGTAGAAACATAATTTTTCAGCACTAAGAATTGGTAAATTTTTGTCTTTCAGTGCTTAGAATTGACAACAGATCAGCTTTCCTCACTCACAATTGGTAAATGTCATCTTTCAGGGTTTAGGTTTGCCAAAAGGTCATCTCTAATGGTATGAAATTTGTGAAATTTCATGCTTTCAATGATCAGGATTGGCAACATATCATCCTTCAGTGTTCAGAAGTGGTAACAAATCCTGTTTCGGGGTAGAAATATCAATTTTCAGCACAAAGAATTGGTAAATTATTGTCCTTCAGTGCTTAGAATTGACAACAGATCAACTTTACTCACTCACAATTGGTAAATGTAATCTTTCATATGTTAGATTCAGCAAAAGGGCATCTCTCATGGTATGAAATTTGTGAAATTCCATGCTTTCAATGATCAGAATTGGCACCATATCATCCTTCAGTGTTCAGAAATGGTAACAAATCATGGACCAGCACTAAGAATTGGTAAATTATTGTCCTTCAGTGATTAGAATTGACAACAGATCAACTTTCCTCACTCACGATTTGTAAATGTAATCATTCAGGGGTTAGGTTTGGCAAAAGGTCATCTCTCATGGTATGAAATTTGTGAAATTCCATGCTTTCAATGATCAGGATTGGCAACATATCATTCGTCAGTGTTCAGAAGTGGTATCAAATCATGTTTCAGGGTAGATATATAATTTTTTGGCACTCAGAATTGGCAAATTATTGTCCTTCCGTGATTAGAAATGACAACAGATCAACTTTCCTCACTCACAATTGGTAAATGTCATCATTCAGGGGTTAGGTTTGGCAAAAGGTCATCTCTCATTGTATGGAATTTGTGAAATTCCATGCTTTCAATGATCAGGATTGGCAACATGTCACCATTCAGTGTTCAGAACGGGTAACAAATTATGTTTCTGGATAATCTCCTGTCTCCGACGCGGCCTCTCATGTGTGGCGAGCAAGCTGGGGGATTGTGGCATCCAGATTGGCCCTTAGAGTGACTGTGTATCAGTCAACCTAACTAGTCATAGTCTGTAGTTGTAGGAAGTTGTTCTGAGTTGTTGTAAGTTGAACTACCAATCGCAAATGACCACGGCAGCCACACTTGCACCTGGAACACAAAGCATCTAGTAGCCAGGCTGCATTGCAAGTCTCTGTCTCTCTCTCTCTCTCTCTCTCGCTCGCTCTCTCTCTCTCTCTCTCTCTCTCTCTCTCTCGCCCTCTCTCTCTCTCTCTATCTCTCTCTCTCTCTCCCTCCCTCCCTCCCTCCCCCCCTCCGTCCCTCCCTCTCTCTCTCTCTCTCTCTCTCTCTCTCTCTCTCTCTCTCTCTCTCTCTCTCTCTCTCGCTCTGGCGCTCTCTCTCGCGCTCTCTCTCCTCTCGCTGCTCTCTCTCCTCTCTCTCCTCTCCCCCCCTATATCCCTCTCTCCTCCTCTCTCCTCGCTCTCTCAATTTTCCGGTGCTCATCTTGGATTTTCCAAATGGTTCCGGCAAATTATTTAAAAGATTTAGAAACAACGATCTCACAGGCTACTTCTCCTGGTGAACGGCACGGGCCATTGGTCCGCTTGGTTAAATGGCCAGTTAGATGGAGAATGAAAAATGTATTTTGAAAGGGTTTCACTGATATTACTGGCCCTAAAGAGCAATTTTCCAAAATACATTTTCTTTGCCTTGGCCGAGACCATAAGTTGTCAACACTGACCAGTAAAATCAAATATGCTCGAGAAAAACTGAATTGCTCCAAAAGCAAAGAAATTAGAAATACAGATTTTATTAACTGAATGGGCAAATTTTGTGTTAAAATACTAGAATAATTGTTACAGAAAGTCCGTTGCTTTAACGGAATTTCTGCAAAAATACGGAAATTATAGTTACGGAAATTCCGTTTTTTACGGAAACTTTCTGTTTTGCTGCCCGAAATTGTCCATTAATGGAAAATATCTAAAGCTCGGTGCACACGACGCAACAGGTTGTATGCATCACGTAGTATGCAACAGGTTGGCTCATGTATACATACTTATAGCATGTTGTATACAACAAAAAATTGGCTAGAGAAATGTCCAATTTCATCCAACCCTTTCATCCAACTTTGCCATTCAAACAAAATAAATTCGGTTTAACCAAATTTTACTCTAACAAGAAAAATCAGTATCAGATATCGTACGTTTATTGAGGTATAGTATCTTTACTCCTAGCCTTACCTGACTTAATTGTTAATTCCAGTCTCTGACAAATAGATCAACCAAACTAACGGGCAGTCCAGACCTGTTCACTTTTATCTACACACATCTCAACGTGGAATAACCTTGCTTTTTTGGATATGTAAGCGATCAAAAGATGACCTATATATACTGCGCTAATGAGCAAATGTACAATAGTCTGCCTGGATTATGAATACCGCATGTGGCCCAGGCCTGTGTGGGTTTGTTGGCTATGTTACATGCGCGTCCCGTCGCACACTTTAAGTCCTGAACACACACCCCCCCCCCCCCCAATCAGGGTGGACTAACTAAACTTGGGAAGGTTTCCGCAACTACTATGACGAGAACGACGACGAAATGAATAGCCAAGCAAATCAAACAAGTATTATGTAA